>JASGXE010014641.1:0-12867 GCA_030068105.1 Sinentomon sp. SZTP_YWyxl
CATAAATCACCTTTGAAAAGGGGGTATGGGGGTATGTCCATTGTCCATGGGGGATATGTCCATTGACCACATTGAGAGTGATATGTCCACCACATATCACCTTTGGTCCTGCATCAAAATTGAAGGTGGGATATAACACTTTTTTCACATCAGAACTGTGTCTTATACAGACAACACAATGGACATATCTCCTTCTGTCCTGCAACGCAAACAGCTTTTTCCAACCTGCCGGTGGTGATAACTCAATTTTGAAAAAAGTGACATATCACCTTTTGTCCTGCAAGTACAGAGTCACCCGTACCCCCAAATTGTAAAATAAATTAGGTTTCTTCTATGACTTCTGCAACTTTTTCAACCCACAAGTTGAAAACGTTGCAGAAGTTAACGACATTATGTTAATGTTGCAGAGATTAATGACATTTTGTGACAAGTAACATTGCAGAAGATTTCAGGGGTTAGTGCAGATTTCAGAAAAAAATACAAGGGGAACTTCCGATTGACGGTCAGTGATACCCGTCAAACATTTGGAGTCCAGGATTGCGCCATTTGTGTCCTTATTCTGTCCAAAGTGGAGTGGAAGAGCTAGATTTGGCATTTTTTGATCTCATTCATGAGTTTTTCCTTCAATTTCAGTGTATCCTCTACAAGCGAGGGGGCATTTGCTAAACAATAGCCCAAAACTTTTCTATAGAGTGACATAATCAAAATTCTGGCTCTGTCACTCCACTCAGGACACTTTTTTACATAAGTGTGCCAATTTTCACTTTCCCGTGACATCTGGGAGCTGAGAAAATGCAATCGAAAAATGCGAAAAATGTCAAAAGAGTGAAAGCAGCTAAAATGACCCTTGAATTTTGTGGATTTTTCAAACCAAATGAAAAACAAGATGTCACTTGAAAAAAGTGTCACACGGGAAACCCGATAGCTCCTCGAGCAATAATTGGTCTATAGAAATAGACCAATTTGAATTTCTATGTCGAGAAATTAAAATAGGAAGGTAAAAAAATCACGCAGCGAACACCACAACGATTTCATGTGTTTTGCTATCTTTTTTTCTTGGGGTAGTTTCAATTGAGGTTTAGGGTTTTCCCACAGTAAGGGAATCACCTCAAAAGTCAGGGAAATGATAAAAAAATGTGCGAGAAGTCAGGTCTGCAAGAAGTCTGTCATGCGAGAAGTCAGGTAAAATCAGGAATCACAGGGATACCCATGAGCCTCAAAAAAATCGAGAAACAAAATTTTGATGCCAAAATGAACACCAAAATTTCTTCAGGATCTGGGGGACTCCGTCTCCCTGCCAGAGGCCTCGCCCATTGGAACATGGCTGGGGCTCTGACCCAGACCTCATTAGGCCTGCAGCAGCTTTTCTTCGACATTTGACAGCGACACTTTTGGGCAGAGAAATGGATCAGCACAGGTTGATGAAAGTCAGGGAAATAGATCGGCAAAGGTCAGGGAAATGAAATTCAAACCAATAAAAATGGGCATTGCTCCCAAAGCAATTCATCAACATTTTTTCATCAACTTCATGATACAAGTCACTCAGAGCGGTTAGAATCAACGTCAACTTTTAATTTTAATCTTGTCTTGTTGTTAACATTGCCCAGACTGCTCTGCTGCAAATCACGGTTGCAGTTCGGAATACCATCAGACATTTCAAAAATACTGGCATGAACTAATTTTCATACACGCTCTAGTTGCCTAAATAGGATAGGAAGATTTAGAGATGGAAGTTGAGTTGGGTTAGTTTCAAAAATCAAGGTTGCCAACTCATCCAGACCAATGTCTGCAGATATTCCAAACCGCTACCGAAATCACAACAGCAGTCGATGTGTAGCTTTTCTTCCCCAAACATTCAAATATCTCTGCCTCTGCAAGCAGAGAGTGCTTCATCTGGATATTCTGTACTTTAAAATTTCCAAGAGTGCATCAGAATGGAAGATTTTTGCATCAGAGTTTTAGATCGTCTGTCCAAAACAGATTTTCAGTTGCAACAGTGGGAAATTGTCAATGGTCCAATTTGTCCTTTGCACATTGTTGCGAGTGACAATTTGTTTTGGACAGACTATCAAAAAAAGTCTGATGCAAAAAATATGTCCATTCTGACGTGACTTTACACACACATTTTGTAAGGTGGACCACTTTTCAGTGTTTTTCTTAGGTTTTTTATACGAAAGCTTGTTGTTGTAAAAGTTTCATCACATTTGTCCTCTTGGAACTGTGGATTTTGACATAAACATTCATTTTTTATGTCACTTTTTCTCGTAAATTTTGCATTCGCAGAATTGCACATTTTCGGTCTTTTATTGGTGTTTATTCGTTGACTTGAGTGACAAAAACCATCACTTTGCCGGTTCATCACTTTGCCGGTGCACATGGGGCCTGCACCACCTGAACACAAAACATCCATGGACAAAATTTTCCCGACTCACCATTTTGAAGATAAGCCCCCGCTAAAATCCTCCCAAATTTATCCTATGTGCAACCTCTAACGGATACACTGCATAATCTTCAAAATTGTGAGTCAGGACATATTTGATAAACTTTCCCTCGGTGTTTTCTGTTCAGCAAGAAGGCATGAGCAGAAAATGGGAACTGTACGATCACATATTTTGCACGCAGCCCCAATTGGGGCCTCGGGGACGTCTCCAAGGGCATGGTGTTAGGGGCTTGTTTCCGTAAAATGTGAGTTCGGGGCAACGTTTTGTTTTTTCCTTATTCTGGGGAGCTTGCATGCAAAAAATGGAACCTGTCCGATGAATTAAGTTCAGGCCCAGCAGCCCCCCGATTTTGGAGTGTCATTATACCTGGGGATTTGGGGATCTCATTTTGTCAATGCAAACGATTTCTATTCGTATGGACATGATGAACACACTGGTTAAATTTTGTCGGTAATTTTTTGAAACACTGCAATTTATTGTGCCCAAGAACAATTTTTTCAGAAGTTTCTGGTTTTAGCATGTTCATTCTTTCTATTGTGTAGTCCGTTCGATGCATACGAAAACCCCCTGAGAAACCCATATGAAAACCCCCACAACTGAGGGGAGATGAAAAAGATGATGCCTTCTTGGTGATATTTGTGCCAAAAGAAAATATGATTTGAACTCCTCTCTCCAAGGCAGGCTATGTTGTTTGATTCGGTTGGTTTGTCATGTGTGTTTCAGGTTCGGTGCATGAGATCAGTCATCATGGTCATAAAACATTGGTGACCTGCAGAAATGTGATGATTTCTATGGGGAAATATCGCCTGCTTTGTGCAACACTGCACTGACACTGACATAAGGTTTTCATTGCAGTTAGCACATTGTTGCATGGAACAGGTGAATGTGCCCTTTTGATGTTACATGACCTGCCAGCCTAAAAGCTCTCCACGCCACTGATTGTGCATTGTGCACACAAAGTATCTTGCGCTGGCAGAATATAAAGTATCATAATTATTGTCAAGTAAGAAGTATCTTAGTTATGAACTAGATTGTACTCTCTGCTGGTGAATTCTGTGATATAAAACTTAACTTTTTTGAATAAATTTTCTGCAACTTTTTTCTGCATTTTGCCTATGTGAATAAACATGTTAGATTTCACTTTTAAACTTCACTGGCTTATTTTGTTTTCAAAAACCTCAATTCAGAAAAAAGACATGCTCAGATAAAAATTTCAGGGCCTTATAATTGTCGAGTTATCGATGTAATCGCCAAGTTTTTGGTGAACAGGCAAGATTACATAAATAAAGACATAAATAATGTGCCGATTGTTGGTAACCTGATAATACACATACATCATTCAGGTTTCTTCACTAAAAAAAACTTTGAAAGATGCTAAATTGCAAGATGTGAAAAACTTTGCAAGATGTGAAAAGATGCTCCAATGTAAAAATCAACAAGATGCCCCAATGTGAAAGTCAACTTCCTACAGAATGTACTAACAGTTGGGTTCTCCACTTTCAGCAACCCATTGGTATTCCCAAGGACAGTTAGGTCGGCCTGCAGTGTGGCCGCTTTGTTGGGCAAAGAGCTGGAATCCTGCAATTTGTGAAAATTAGCTGAAACTTTGCATCCGGAGATTTTGGCCTACATATAATATGTGTGGATAGGTGTGGTCCCAGCTCACACGGTTGGGGCAGTGACTTCTGGAACAGATAGAGATACGGAGAAAAAAAAAACTTTCTTGAAAAAAAAAACAAAACGGAGAAAAAAAAGCAGACAAGATTGGATGTGAGTAACTTTTGTGTTACACACTGTACTTTCGGAAACAGATGGAGATGACAATCTGGAAGGGGTTCCATATCCAAAAAAAGTGACAACCCTAATATTAATGATATCCTCCCATGATTTGAGCTTCTTTTCACAAATTGCACAATTCAATCGTTATCTGCTATACTACGGCTGAAACTGATACCATGCATGTGATAGGTTCACTTTGTGATTGGCTGAAATGGAGGTTCTTCCTCCATTTTCTTTATTTTTGACGAACTCCCCCATTCTGCTCGCTCATCCAGCTACGTGCAACTCCGAATCCCTCCCACACAACTGCAATTGTCAGTGCTAAGACTCCTTTGACGGACACTGTTTGCCAAGCATTAAGCTGCATTTCGTTTCATGTGTGGATATTTTCAAAAGCTTGGTTGTCTTGGCTCTTACTTTGCATCCAAACCTACATATGTTTTCGCATCTGACCAGTGCATTGTTCCCAAACACTGTCAACAATTACCTGGTTTGAGGCAATTGTCGGATCGGATGTTAAGTCTGGACACATATTTAAACACAAGAAAAACACTAACGGCCTTTGTCCATTTGTTTGGAGAATGTGAAGATGCAATGTTTCACTCCCTTCTCGTTGAGCTTCGTCAGTCAATCTTCGATGTCGCCTGACGAAGCTCCACAAGGAGCGAGTGAAACATTGCATCTTCACATTCTCCAAACAAATGGACAAAGGCCGTTTGTCTTTTTCTTGTGTTTAAATGTGTCCCGATGTAATGTGATTCCTGGAAATTCACTCTTTGAAAGATTCTTATCTTTTTCTTGTTAATAGACTATTTGATTTCTTATTATTTCAGAATTTGAAGGTTGAAACTCTCTCATACGTAATTTGCTCACTTTGAATTTGAAGGGCGGAGGAGAATGAAAATTTGACTGGAGTCTTTCTGAAGTCTGATGATGCGATATGTTTGCTGTTGTTGACATTGTGTGAGAAGATTGATCCGATCAGACAATGGCCTCATACCAGGCTGTTGTTTACTGTGTTTGCGAATTGGATCGTGGTGCCAGACACAATCTGAGTACCGCCTGTGGCCAGCGAATCATGCCAGTGCTTCAAAAGATATCTTCCAAGATAGTGCAACGAACGTCGGACACAATCTTTTACAACAGTACCATGAATCACCATTCCGCAGCAACGACTTCAACTCGTAACCCGTTCTCGGACTGCACCAGTCGCACAACACCAGCGGCAGCAAACATATTACATCATCAGATTTGAGAAACACTCCAGTCCAGGGGTCGAAACATCTTCACCAAATCTTGAAATCCGATCCTACAATGGCCTCAAACCAGGTAATTTATCGTTTGCAGTATTTGCGAAACAAATTGTGGCGCATTCGTGCAGGAAGCCATGAAGGCAAGCATAGTGTAACCCAAATACATTTCCCTCGGTGATTCTTGTGCCGGCAAGGTGCGCAAGCAGTGAAGGTCGTAATTTCTGTAATATCATGATGGTGTTATTTCTGAAATCTCATGCTGGTGTGCTTGATGTAAAAAAACTGGAATAAAACATGAAAGATAGTTCAAGCTGCGAATGTGAAGCAGAACCCTCTCCTGTTAGCCGGAATGCATTCAGTAATCCCCGCTTTCACTGCTTCCCGTAGAAGCCCACAGAGTTTAAAAAGTTGCTGTTTGAAAAATAGTGATGGTTAAAGTTGCTGTTGGAAAACTAAGTGATGTTTCCTGTGAGGGTATTGCCCAATAATTCTGTTTCCTCTATTTGTAAGCAGGGACAGATTCGATGTGGGGCAGGGGAAACCTCCCCCGCTTATCAATAGAAAAATATCCTTTGGTCATTTTCAGGAAAACTGCAATTTTACGCCCAAAATGAACTCAAAATTTCCCTAACTTCTTGGTGTGTGTGTGTGCAGAAAATATGTCTTATTTCGGCAATTTTGTTTAAAGCTGCTTCAAGAACTTCCTTTCAACAACTCCCATCAAACGTTGACTTTTTTCGGTTGTTATCTTGACAACTTTTTCCAGTAACATGAATAACCTTTTGCCGTCATGTTGACAACTTTTCCCATAATTACGAGTATATTTATAACTTTTCTTACAAAAATATTGCTTGTAACAAAATTTTCCTGCAATCACGTTGACAACTTCCGGTCATAACACTGTCAACTTATTGCCATAAATTTTCACAACCTTTCCCGTTGTGATTGTTGGGTAGTTTCTTCTCCTCGTGCGACTGCGAGAAATAAATCACGTCCAAAAGATTATTTTCCTCGCATCTGAACTGCTTGGCCATCCTTTCAACCTTTCTCTGGTTCAGGCTGCAATGCACACAATATGTTCCGATTTTTAGTCATCCATCTACAGGGTGGGCACAAAGTCCATAAGTTTTTCAGAATGTCATTTTTGACCGATGTCGCTCACCTGTGGGCTGGTCAGGGGTTTTTGCAAATGTTGATGTTCGGACTTTGGGCTGGCCAGACAATGCCCCAAAAGTCAACATTTGTGAAAATGGCCTCTGGGGATTCTGAAAGGAATATAATGCGGGAGGACAGATATCTCTCAACCGAAGAACACGAGAACTGCCTTTATAGCTGCTTTCGTTGCCTTTCCCTTGAGCAAAATGTCTCGCTGGACCTAGCAATGAATCTGACTGTGCCATGACAAGGACACGGGGAACATCCAGAACACACTTTGAAGACATCATTCACACGAACACCTGACCGGAAGGTGCACGAATCGGCCAGAACTGACCCGTTTGAAAAACTTAGGGATTTTGTGCCCACCCTGTAGATGAATTTACAAATTTCAAGATTAAAAATGATAGAAAACCAAAAAAATGAAGTGGACAAAACCAATCTTTATTGAAAAACCACCAATAAAATGAAAAAAGAACAAATGCGATTTGACAAAAATAAGTTAACTAAAGGATGTGAATGAATGAAAAGGGCTTCAGTTTGCTCTCAATGACAAAAAAGCGTTGAAAACTTTTACCTCACTAATGATTGCATCTTATTGAAGTTCTGGTACGTGTGTTAGCGATAATTGCGGAACCTGTAACAGTGACAGAATTAATGTACTTTTAAACATGTGTTTTTCTCATTAAACTGTTGCCTCCGAAACATTCTTTTTTCTCTTCTGCAGGTGGTTGTAATTAAAGTGCCAGATTGCAACAAGCCTTTCTAGAAGTGTCAGATTTTGACCTCAGTGTCAAAGTGGATCTTTAATTTCTGCAGCATGGAGTTTTAAAAAAATAGCCAATTCACACCAGAATGCTGCTACAACAATCCTTTGGCAGTTGTTATGGGTTTGGGAAGCAGAATCTTTGTATCACGTGCCAAAGGGGAGAGTGCTTTGAATGATCTGAACACAGTAACACCCATGTTGGTAGTAATTTTGACAGATTCATGCACTGCTTGAGCCCAGCAACAACAAAAAATTGCCAAACTTAATTTGAGATATTAGAGACAGTATCCCAGAGTGGAAAAAGGAAGAGTTTATCAAATTGGTTTTAGAGTGGTGGCGGAATTGCACAACACATCTAAAAATGTACTTTTTTTATGTAAAAAAAAAAATTGTGGGTGATGAGATTTTAGCAAAAACTCCATGCTGCAAAATGTTAAAAATCCAATTTTACAACATAGGTCAAAATCTGACATCTCCAGAAAGCTCTGTTGAAATTTGGTGCTTTAATTTCTACTGCACTTTAATTTCTTGAATAAAAAAGAAAGAAAATGTTTCAGAGGCAACAGTTAAATGGGAAAAACACATCGTGTTTGAGAACATTTATTCCATCGCTACTGCACAACCCAAGAAAGCCTTGGTTACAGAGGAAAGAAAAAAACAGAAGACTGACTTTTTTCTACTTTTGTGATGAGGCTTCAATTGCATGTCTCAAGAATCAGACCATTGCCTTTTCTGACACTCATTTGTTTTGACAAAAAAAAAAAAGATTTCCATTTCAACTACAAAAAGACGTTTTGTATTCGTGCTTGAAAATACCCTCGTTCAGGGGAGTAAAACAACGCATTTCAGTCTTATTTTACAACCGGCTGAAGCCCCTTTCGCCAGAATGACCCCAATTCATCAATCACATGCATTTCAGGTGCCATTTTCTCACCACGTTTCCTGCATTTTTGTTCAAACCAACAAGCATGCTCGAGAAGTGGTATCTGTTACATGCAAGCAAGACATTGTTCCAACCTGGTCCAGCAGAATTGGCACCAAACAATGGAATACAGACCGTCACATCACATCCAGATATCCGGTTCTGGATATCCCAAAATATGAGTTCCGAGAACTTTTCAGAATTTCATTTCCATGACCTTCGCTGGTCCATTTCCTGACCAAAAATAAGTGTTACTTTCAATTGATATTGGTGAAATGGTGGCATCCACCACCCATGCAGCCATTCACAATCCACTTGGAATTCATGATTTTGCATATTTTAGATTAAAACAATTTGTTGTCAGCAAGTAATGATCAGCAAAAAAAACAAGACAAAAATAGGCTCTAGGGCAGCACAAAATGATTATCAAATTGATCATCAAACAAGGAAGCAATAATTCAAAAATACATAAGAGAACTTAAAAATCAGTAGAAAATGGCATGTGCAGGTACAAACAAAGCCAAACAACTGCCACTGCCTCCGAGCAAACGACAACCCAAAAAAATATGAACACGGTCTCACATGTCAAAATCATCGATACTCCCGACTGCATTATCCGACCAGTGGTCTTGCATGAGAGCAGTGTGGAAACAAGCCTCAGGACAATCACTGGACAATATTTTGGTGCACTGTTTTGGCCTTGCATTTTGACATTATCACTGACTGAGTCATGTTTATGGCTTTTTCGCCGAGATCGGAGTACCCAGACATTTTCAAAAACTCATTTTCAAGGTTTCCCAAGCTTTTTCGAGTGGCAGAAAGCGGTTCCCGTGAGCACCTCAGTGGCCGTAGGTCACAAAAGCGGGGTCTTGGTGACATCCCCAGCAGGATTCCAAGGGACAGCTCCTGGCAGACGGAGTACCTCAAGGAGAAGAGCTATCCAGCAAGAACAAGTCACCAGATGACAATTTTCCAGGTTTTCTAAGGTACGTTGTTTGTTTGGAAATGAAGGTTTTTATCCAGTTAAAAGGAGCTGCTTTGTCACCAAGTCCAGGACGCCACATGTGGCGCTCTGCTTTCCTCTTCAAAGAGACCAGGCACAAGCATGTGGATTGGCCACGAAGTGCAGGGTGCCACTAAACTTATTTCTCTGCTGCATGTCTGGTCTTTGTGTCAGGAACAGCAGGGCTCCAATGGTGGTGCTCTGGTCTTGGTGCCACTGCATGAGCATTGTATCTGGTTTGTGCAATGCATCCGTTTGGGCGCCCACGTAAGGCACTTCGGACAGTTACCAATGCGTTTAATCCTGGTCCTGGCTCAGTTTGAATTCCTCACTTTGAATGTTGATTAGATGATTCTTGATGCTGGCTCTGACTTTCCATGGAAGGGTACTTAAATGCATTAGTTTCTTTTTCAAACATGGAGGCATAAATTAAAGTGTTGCCCAATTCTCAAATCTACTTGATCCACTCTTGTAAGATTGGCAGACAGACAGTGAGCCTACGGGTGCAAAGGTTATCCCAGAGTTCCATTTCCTCTCTTCCAAGTGACTCCTCACACTGACCCAAGTGACTCGCTTACACTGACGAAGGCACAGAGGTGGGGAAACATGCGGCAAATCAACACCACTTGAACCGCTGTGCAGCTACCTATCTTGTTGAAAATGCAAATAGGGTAAAAAAAATTTGGGTGACATTCTTGAGTTGAATAAATTACAATCCAAAGTGATGTAGCAACGAAAATTTCAGGATGTGTAATTCCAAGATGTGATATTGCAAGGAGTGTAAAACACGACACCCAGTTAGTTAGTAGAAATACTTTTTCCTTTAAATCACACGTACCGCCACTGAGTTTGAAAAACCACGAACGGTGCAAACACTGAAACCCCCCACTCAACAAAAGTGACAAAAATCCCTTCGCTAAAGGGCAAAAATAAAAGTCAGAAAAGAGCAAAAAGAAAAAAGATACGTGCCACCAAAAAAAAAACTTTTGATTCTGACTGAGATACGGAAAAAGTGAGGATCCTCGAATATCGTAAGGATCAGTTACATTCAAATTTTTTACATTTTTTACAAGAATGTGTGATAATTTTATGAAACAAGTCAACATCTCTGGTGACAAAGCAAACAGGTGCCCATGTATAGTGGCGGCGGAATTAATGTACCAACACGTGATTTTCCCATCGAACTGTTGCCTCCGAAACATTTTTTCTTTCTTTTTATTCTTATGCCGGCGGCAGAAATAAAAGCGCCAGTTCTCAATAAAGTGTTCGAGAGGTGTCAGATTTTGACCACGGTCACAAACGAGGATCTTAAATTTGTGCAGCATAAGGTTTTTTGCCAAAATTTGAGCGGTCGCAATTTTTCACATGTATGATTACATTAATTCCGCCGCTGCTATACACACAGATCCTGGCACCAATTTGGTTAGGTTTCCTGTCCATTCTTCTGGAAAACAAAAAAACATCAGAATGACAAAAAATATCATCAAAATGGTTGCGTGAAATTATTGTGGATGTCTAGTGAAAAAGCACTAGTCCTAGCAGGTTTGTGAAAACTATCAGGCTTTTACAAAACAACTAGTGGTCGTTCCATAGCATTGTAACTGGCTCACCACTTACATTTCACCTTCTGAACAGTCGTCGTGCGCATCATTACCCCTCCCCGGAATAGGTTCCCAAGTGAATGGGGCATCGTTATCACAAGGTATCGGATGTTGCCAAAGCTTAGAAAACCCCCAAAATCACCCTTTCGATGGGCAAAACCAGGAGTTTTCTCATTTTTCTGGTTCAAGGCGATGGAAAAAGGTCCTAATTCCAAACTTTCAATACAAGAGATCTGAAAAGTGGAAATGTTCAATAATTTATACAAGTCTGAAGTCAGTCAGTAAGCCGGAACGTTGGTTTCATTTACTCACATCGAATGAGGCCTGTCGCATTGGTGGTTGACAGATTTTTCCACCATTCCATGAAATTCTTCACCCCTTCAGGGTTGAGTTGACGGAAACAAAAAATGACCAACAAGGATAAAAATATGCACCTAAAGGATATCGCTATCTAAAAAATAACAATGTCAATATGACATTTTCGTGATAAGTTAAAAAGTCATGTTTACGAATGAAATGTGATGGCTGGAGACAGATGATGGCAAGCGAGAGAGAGATAGAGAGAGATAAGAAAGCCTCACGATGGACAACAGGAGGAATCAGAGGCAATTATCACTCTGGTCTTCATCGCTGACTGGACTCCTGACAGAACGATGAACCAAATATGGCTTACTGCTGGAATTACGTAACCTGAAAGATGCAAGAAAGTGAAGATATGGGAATCAGATCGCAATATTAAAATTCGGAAGACTTTTTGCAGCTGAACATTACGATCAAAACATTCAAAACCTACATGTAGATGCGCAAACTTCGGGTACACTTTCCGGGCCTTACAGGTGGATGTCAAACTTAAGGTTGATAACAAATAACAGGTGGACACCATCCAGTAGGTTGACAGCAAGCAAAATAGGCAGCTAGGGTAGGGGATTAGGTCAGGGTTGGCCAGTTTTGGTAAAGAAAAAAGATAAAGGCAAAACGTTAATCGAACATAGCATTTGTGCGAGTGTATTTTATTTGTTAGAAAGGCGATTGAGATGATACAATTGAGGGAACTTCAAACAGAAGTCTTCAAAGGTAACATCCAAGGCTGCTGTTTTGTTCAATCATGGAATCAAAAGTTCAGTGACCAGAGTGACAAACTAAAAAAAAAGACTTTTAGCCAATCACAACAGTCATTGGGGCCTCCACTCATTGGGCTGTATTCCCCTTTGCAACTCACCCTCAGGTTCAACGCAATAGAAAATTCAATAGTTAGACAATGGATAGATTTATGCTTGTGAAAATTTAATTTCTATGTGAACAACGCTAATTCCTTCACCACTGTAGCGAATTAAACATCTGTGTCTGTTGAATTGCCTGTTGAGTTGAACCTGAGGATGAGTTGCAGTGGGGTGAATAAGGTCGTATTATTTTTCACTCATGAGTTGCAATCTGTATATCCGTTCTTGCAAAAACTTGGAAATTCCCAGAAAACTTTGCTTGAAACAACCAATTTGTCAAAAGGGCAGCGGAGTGAAACACCTGGCAAGGGCGTTAAATCATTTCGTTTGTTAGACGGTTCGTTTCTTTCCTTCTTCTCACCTGCTCTGAAGACATTCAATCTCCACCTGCTGTGTTTCAACCTGTTCCTGAAGTTCCTCATTGGTCCTCTGTAGCTTCCTGAAAAGCATGAAGACATAATAAGTAAATTACGGAACTCACGAAATCCACACATTTTAACTTTTTTCCGTGCCTCTAAAACATTATCAGTGACAAGTAGCCTACTTAGAAATCAAATTGTGTCTTGCGCCACGATCCGTTTCAAAAACAGTAACATTCACCTGTTGTAAGGCCATTGTAAGGCCGCCAAATCAACACAACAGACCAAGAACCATGCCATCGCCATGAATCACCACCCTTCAGCCGCAACTCCGACTTGTGACCCGTCCGATATGCACCAGTCGC
>JASGXE010014642.1:0-11209 GCA_030068105.1 Sinentomon sp. SZTP_YWyxl
ACACCCCCCCCCCTCGTTCACCTCTTTACCCCCCGTCTAAGGTACCCTACCTTGCCCATTCCTGTAGGTAGCCTATGGTCTATTTTCTGTCTTATTATTAAAATTAGGGATCACGGAAATATTCTGGTGAATTTGCTTGGACTTAAGTGTTGAACCACTCAATGCAGTTGGGTTATACCCTATTTCCACACAATATTTAATGCTCATTAAGTGCGCAAATATCATTAACTTCTCTCAGTGGAAACACTTTCGTCATTAAGTAGGTTGTTAATGATCATTAACTTTTTGGGCTTTGATCATTAAGTGCAGTGTGTGGAAACAGGAAATCCGAAACTCATTAGCCTAATGATCATTGGGAAGCTCATTAACTTTAATTATTTTCAGATAATAATTAAGTACTTTCCCTTCCTCATAAACGTTGACTAGTTGAGCTTCAGTGTCCTGTGCAGCTGTTGTTTTGCCGCATATTCACATTTTCCATGCCATGCCATTCAGGGATGGGCAAGGTAGGGTACCTTAGAGGGGGGGTAAAGAGGTCTACGACGGGGGGGGGGGGGGGGGGCACCGAAAATGCAGGGGGTCTGGGGGCGGCAGCCCCTCAGCATGGGGGGTCTGGGGGGCTGTGCCCCCCAGCGGGGGTCCAGGGGGCAGCGCCCCGGCAGGGGGTTTGGGGGACAGCGTCCCCCAAAGCTGAAGCTTTTTTGAAAAATTAGGGGTCCTCAGATGCCATTTTACGACATTTCAGGTCCTTTTTTCCTTATCCTGGAGGGTTTGCAGTCGCAATAGATGGAGCAAGGAATAGCTGTCAGACACGACTTTCTGGATGAGTTTTTTTTTTCATTTTACCATTTTCTGTGAATCAAAACAGAAAGTACAAAAGAAACAGAATGTAGCTATTGAAGTCCTGGGGTGTGCAGGGCACACACCAGGACTTCGGCCAAGGGTTCCCTCGGAAAAAGGCTAGGGGGTAACATCGGCCGAAGGTCGAGGTTACCCCCCCCCTAGCCTTTTTCCAGCAGGGGAATCAAAACAGGAATTACAAAAGAAACAGAATGTTGCTATTGAAGTCCTTCCTGGTGTGTTCAGGGCACACACCAGGAAGGACTTTGACAGCAACATTCTAGGGGGGGGTAGAGGGGGATAACCTCGGCCAAGGCAGAGGTTACCCCCTAGCCTTTTTCCGGCAGGGGAATCAAAACTTTTATCTAGGAATCACGAAACTGAATTATTATATTGTTCTGTGCCATGTCTTGAAACTTAATTTGGTACAATTTCTTTCATCCGGTGGCACTTGTATGTTCTGCATCTCAACTGTGGATGGAATGGATATTTTTTTCTGGTTCTGATGATCTGATCCTTCTATCATCACTGGATGTGAGTCGTGATCTTGGATTTTTGCGAGGTTGGTTGAAATCTTTACAATGAGTGACCTTACAATTGAATGAAATCAAATTAAAAAATGTTTTTCTTATCAAAAATGTTTGTCTTAATTTTTGTTGGAGAAAATATAAAATAACATCATGTTCTCGTTTTGATTTTTGGAATTAAAAAACAAAACAAAACAAACAAAACAGAAAGTACAAAGAAACAATGTTGCTCCTATTGAAGTCCTGGTGTGTGCCCTGCACACACACCAGGACTCTTTTCCCACCTTTTTCCGACGGTACCCTTGGCCTTCGGCCAAGGGTACCGTCGGAAAAAGGCTGGGGGGGGGGGGTAACCTCGGCCGAAGGCCAGGGGGGGTAACCCCCCCTACCCCCCCCTATGCTCAACCCTGATGCCATTTCATTTGAGACAGAGAAAACTTGTTTTTCCTTTGTTTTTTGATGCTTCATTTGTTTCAAAATTTATTTTAGTCTTTATTTTTGGTGCCGTTTTTGGCATGGGCCCACGGTGTCACTGGTTCCACGGAAACGGAAGTCACCTACGCCACTGTAAGAGGCATTGGAAATCAAACTGATCACAGCAGTGGAAACTAGGACGACATCTCAAGGTGCTCACAAGCAGACTGGCAGAAAGTCGTTATGGTCCCTGGAGCAAAAAAAATTTAAACCAGGTGCCGGCGGATCCCTGAGAACTTTTTTTGTTCTCCAGCCATATTCTCGTCCTGGCGGGGTGTCGTGCATCTCTGGAGCATTACTCCCAAATGGAAACCATCTTTGCAACGTTTTACGGTTTAGTCAAGCGATAAAATGCACACCTCAGGGGGAGAACTGTGGAAGACTATTTTTGTGTCATTTTGAACATGCGCAATGCATTTTTTTTAGTTTTTTAGATCCTCGGATGGAAAGGAGAGGCATCTAATCTCACTATCAAGTGGCTTGCAGCCCGTTGCCAGAATTTGGTCTAGCCTTCATGCATATCGTGATTTTTTATTTAAAATGCCCAAGGATTTTGCAAAAACAGCTGGAAAGTGCGGGTAATGGCAGATGTCACAGCGACATAGGCATGCTTCTCTCCACGTGAAAAATGTCTACTTTCAGGATAAATAATGATAAAACAATAACTTCTTTCAACTGTTGCGAAAAATTTAGATTAGGTCGGGAGGTACATAATTTAAATAGGTAATTTAATCTTCATTTAATTTAAATTAAAGCCTTTCACTTAACTCGGGTTGGAAGAATCGGGCAGGAGGACATGTCGTAACTTGCACTATTATGGTCATGCACCGAAACAACAGTGACAAAACTGTGGTCAGGACCAAAAAGTGCTACATGTCACTCGCGGGATGAAGAATCGCGAATGTCAAGTGATGAGTTTGTTGTTAAAACTGTACAGGTTGATTTGACGTTCACCACTGATGCCAAAAACGCAAAAAAAAAAAAAAAGAAAAAGAAAATTGAGAATGCTCATCCTTTGGACAACCACCATTTTTCCAAAACACTTCAGTTGGAAAGTACAGATTTTTCAGTGTGCGTCTAAAAGTGAGAGCCTGTTTACCACTGCTGTTTATTATCAAATGTGCCTGTTTAAGATGTCTTTCTCAATGTCTCTCCCAGTCAGTCTGAAAACATTGCCACATTTGCCATCAGAAGAATAACTTTTCACCTCTTCCGATTTCGGCTGCATATCTTTTACTCAAGTTGAACAGAATTCATGTCTGCTTAATTTACTACAAGTCGAAACGGAGGAGAAGTGACATGGGGAATATGGCCGCTAATTACATATATCTCAGGACGGTGTGTGGAAACAGCTTTTTACAAAGGTACAACATCATTAAGTACATTTACATTCATGATGAATCTCATTAAACTCCTTGAAAAACACAGTGGAAACCCAAATGCTTAATGATCATTAATTTTTCACCAACTAATGATCATTAACTTAATGATCATTAATCACACTCAGTGGAAATAGGGTATTAGTTCATACGGAAGAGGTCATACAGAAGATCACAACCAAGAAAGGGAACCGACAAGAACTGGCAGCTTGAGGTTAGTGTCCGTCAGTGTGATGTATTTTTGAATTGTTGCTGGCAATTTGCTGGATTTTTTTGCATTGAATTATTGAGCTGAGGAATGAAGTGCATGATTGGTTAGAAAATTGCATAGGTAAAACATAGGACGAGGTTGGGAATCCGATGTGTTTGACAAATTCTCACCAGTCCACCCACGCAGTTCAAACGCAAACTGTCAGCTGGCAATTTCAAGACCAGATTTTGTCAGTAACAGCAGCCAAAACCAGATGTGAAGCTGCAGTAGCGAACTCGATCATGCTAGTCGAGAAGGAGGAGCAGATGTTTTTTAAATTTTTACGAACAAGTTTTTGAGTGAGGAGCATCTCCACATGATTTCATTGGAGCAAAACTGCTCACTGCAGAACGAACTCATTGAATAAATGTGAAGTACCTATGAATTTTGGAATAGGCAAGAAGATCGAAAGAAAGGAAAATTGAAATTCCGAAAAGCCATTCGTAAACAGGCCAGGAATAACTGGTCAACATTTTGCTGCTTTCGTGCATTTTCATCTTCACTCCAGCATTCACGGTCTGCGGATGATGGTGAAATGACTCATGTTGTTATGGAAACTGGCAACATGTGATAAATGATAATCTTATTCAACAACCACGAACTATTCGAGTTTGAAAAAAAATTGGAAGTTCCCGCGGGAAAATCATAAATTGCATGGGATTATTCCCAAATTTCCCAGGAATATTCCCAAAAATTGGAGTATTCCCGGGAATAATCCCAGAATTTCTGGGAATACCTATTCCCAAAATTCCCAGGAATATTCTCAAAATTCCCAGGAATTTTCCCAAAATTCCCAAGGAGGAATATTCCCAAAATTCCCGGGAATTTTCGTTTGTTCCCAAAATTCCCGAAAAGGGAATATTCCCCACAAAAGTAAATTCCCGGGAATTTACGAACACTAGTCATGGCGGAGAACAAGGAGCACAAAGTGAAGATCAACAATGTGGAGAAGAAAGTTCAAGCTCATGACGATTATCTGTATCGTGACAACATTTTGATCAGAGGGTTGCCTGAATCTGAGGAAGAAGATCTAAACAATGTGATCCTGATATTGGGAAAAGCTCTTGATGTGGCTCTTACAGTTGCTGATATCAGCATGGTTCATCGACTTCCGACACGTGACAATGGTCCACGTTCTTGTGCTGTGAAGTTCACTCGGCGATCAGTTCGAGACATGTTCATCTCTTCATCAAAGGTCAAGAAACTTACAACTGCTAAACTTGGTATGGATCAGTTGCAGACGCAAATCTTTCTTGGTGAGCATCTCTTCCCGGATAAAAGGAACTTATTCAACCGTTGTTTGGATTTCGGAAGGCCTGGAGCTTTAAGATCCTTTGGGTAAAAATGGAAGAATCTTGCTTCATCGTGAAGAGGGTGCTTCAATGTTTTCAATCTCGTCTGAGGAGGACTTTATAGGCCTATAGATTGAGGATGTTGAAAAAGATGTTGTCTGGGAACGGGTCAGGGGCCCCCGGCCCAGACCTTTCCTCATTGTAGTGCACTGGATAGGGTAGGTACCAACGTAATCCTCTAAAATGCTCTCATTCCTTATCGTGCTTCAAAATTTGGCTTTATCTACCATCCAAGAGTTCATTGAAGTAGGTACCTACCTACCTATTCTTTCATTCCGGGTACCTACCTGCCTTGAATTCCGGGTGTTTTGAATCAATTGTCCTGGCTAAATCTAAGTAATTGTGACATTTCTTTCAAAATCTCAGATCCCCCTTTTCTGCTTCTTTTTTTCTCTTTCTTTCTGTTTTTTTCTCTCTTCTTTTTGTTTTACCTATCTTTTTTTTCTCTTTCTTTTTTTACATAGGCTACCTACATCCCTTCCTTCTCGGAAGTTCCATTTTATTAGGTACTATTTTCCACTTGTGTTTTTTTTTAGATTGTGAATGGGTATGCATGTGGAGATGAGTGTTAGATGGTTGCTCAAGGTTGGATCTTGCCTGATTATGTGTGTGTGTGTCTGCTTGATTGTCTGAAGTGATTAGGCTACGTCCACATTCCGATGATCTTTCTTCGCGGTCCTTTCCCTCCTTTTCCCTTTACCCCTCCTTTCGATAGTGCAGCCGACGGTCGCGTTTCCTTCCCATCCCTTCCCTGGTAGGTAGGTATGTGATGAACCTCGCTGATCACAATTGATGATTGCCTTGTTGGCATGAAAACCTGTCGAGCAGAGTAAATCTGATACCGACTTGAAGAAACTGATGAGTTGTGATTAACATTTAGGTAGATTGGTCTGCAGTGGTCTATTGTACTAGTTGTAAGTATGATGCCTGTGTAGTCTTTGGATTTGCCACATTTCTCCACAGAAGGAGTCTTTATAAACTAGGGGGCTAAGACCCCTTCGAAGGCCGCCAACCCCCTGTCGGCTGCGCCCCGAAGAGCGGCCTTCGGTCGCTCAGATGGCCTCTACGCAGCCATCTCCTTGCACGATATCTGATATGTTCCATTTGATCTTCTTTTGCGGCATCTCCCGATTGAGTCTCTACAAACCCTGCCACGACTTTAGACGGAAGATAGCGTTTTGTGCAAGAATGCTCTATTGGGGCCCTGAATATTTTTTTCTTACCTAAAGCTATCTGAACCCGACCTAACCCTGTCCCTCTTCCGAAAAAACACTGCTCGCTGGGGCTCTGGCCGTGTATTTTAATAATCTATACGAATCGGGAGATGTCCCGACATTTCCCGTTAACAAAAAAGCAAACAAAAGCCAGCTTAGCCCAACCTAACTTGCCCAACCTATCCCAACCTGACCTACCTAACCTACCCAAACCCAACCTAACCTATTTTCTTTATTCCTAGTTTTTTCTCACTTTCTGTGGGTTGGAAGCGTAACATGGGGTATGGTGGAAAAGTGCCAAATCCGTATAGACAAATCAAATACGCACTCCGGCCTGCCATTAAAGTCGCGGCAGTGTTTGTAAACGGGCCTCCCGATGCTCATTGGTTTCTCACTTTGCTCAACTTGCTCCTTGTGTATCCATGCGTCTGTTCAGCCCATACACTTTTTTCTTCCACTGATTTCTGGTTGCTTTCTTTTCTGTGTAAATATGTAAATCAACGATGTAAATCAAACATGTAAATCTGTTTTGTTGCAGTCTTTGAAAAAGAGGGTGAAGGTAAGCCTTCCCTCGCTTGAAAATTCTCGTAAAACATCGCCGTTGGAATTTTTGTATGCAAGCGATCGGATTTTCAATTCATTCGATGGATCGGTCAGACAAAATGAAATTTTGGATTTTGTTCAGTTGCAGTTGGAAGGCGAATCGGCAAGTTGGATGGCTTTGACCCGTAATCAGATCAGAACATGTATGCAGTTTAAACATCTGTTTCTGAAAACATTCTGCAGTCATAATTACATTGAAAAACTTTTGGAAATTTGGCACTCAGTAAAACAGTAGTCGGATGAGCCAATTCTTTCATTTGCCTTGAAAATCTTTACAATGGGAAAATTAATATTTCAGGATTCCAGTGAGGGATTTTTTTGTGTCGCACATTGTCAGCAAGGCCAATCCGAGATTGCGAACATTTCTGTCCAAAATATCATAGATGCAATTCATTTAGGCTACACAATTTTATTCATTGAATTAAAAGAGCAAATGAGGCCGAAATCGATTGCATCAACAATTAGGTATACTTTGTAGTATAGTAGGTACGGCAGCCAGGACCAGGCACGTCTCACAAGCTTGCTGAAATTCAGTACCTAGGTATTCATCATGAGTCAAAAAAGCCAAAAAATTAAAAATCTGTTCACCACACCACTCACCTGCACCAGTGCATGAAACATTTTTGAAAAATACAGTGAGATTCAAAATTCAATGTAACGTCAGTGATTTTCAATGATTTTGCAAAAAAATCAAAAAAAATCAATGATTTAATCATTGATTAAAACAAAGTGATTAAATTGTGATAAAATCATTAGAGCCTTGATTTAATCGACGATTTAATCATTTGATTAAATCAAAATGATTTTATCATGCCGACCGTGTTAGGTAACTACTTGATGCTAGTTTTGATCTGTGAAATCTTTGACCTAGACTTCTAGATTTTCATTCGTTTTCAACTTATAATAAAATTATTTCAAATTAGCTAGGTGTCTTGTTGAATGCAGTGCTGTATCTATAATGTGAGTTTCAGTGCACCGGCATCACCATCTGGTCGAAACATGACACTCTTTTCAAGGAGAGAATGTCCCTTCTGCAGATCTGTGGATATTTTTCTGACCTGCCACTTAGGCCTAAATGTGGTCACCTATTCTTATGCCAAGAAGGCTCGACATTGTCGGACATCAACATCATTCTCCTTTCACAACAATATGTTCCTGGTCAGTGTGATATTGTGCCTAGTTTTCTACTTAGTAGTAGTTGACAGTGTCAATGCAGCGTTGAGGACACCTCCGTTGTTTATGAATGAATTTGCAGTTCACATTCCTGATGGAGATGATGCTGCCAATGATATTGCCGATAGGCTTGGATATACAAATGTGGGACAGGTATGTTGTTTTGTCTTCTTTTCTCTCCTAAGAGCATCCCTCATTTTTGTCACAGTCATACCTAAGAGGGCACTCATGTACCAAAACGTAGGTAATGGACATTTTGAATTATTTAATTTTATGCCATTTAAAATTTGTGTTTCAGAACGGAACAGCAAGGCATGGCACAGCACACCCTGTCTACACACACAATAACAATGCACCACTGAATGCTTCACATCTCATCTGGTGTGGTGATTTTGCATTGGGTTACTTTCCACTTTACAAGTACTCTTTGTTGGGCAAGGGACCAGGCTTCAAGTATGCAAGACCAGTGCCCAGTTCTCAAATCTGCATAAATTATGGTCCCCATCTTGTTTTATAGGTACCTATCTTGGAAAGTCTCAGCGCAGAAAAATTGGCTCATTTGTCGCAAGGCCACAAACCTGCACAGGCCCTTGTCCTTGCATCACATGTCATCCGGGCTGTTGGCTAAGGTTGTGGTTGTGGTAGCAAAGTCAAGCCCGGCACCTGCTGCTCTTAAGATCTTTATGCGTTTCAGTTGCCTGGAAGTTTGGAAAGCTTTGATAGGTAGGCCTATCTACCTATCACTAAATTAAAAACCTTGAGGTTTTTTTAGGTTTTGCATGGGTATCACTTGTGCTTTTAGGATCGTTGTGTAGAGGAATTGAAGTTCCATGATGTGCAGGTGCATTTGCACATTATTGTCAATCCCATACATGCTCACAGATGTTGACCTCGCTTGTCAAGAGAATCTTTTGAGTACCTACCTACATTAATTCTGCCACCACTATTCAGATTAAAAGCTTCGAGGCTTTTGCTGCTTGAAGAC
Organism: Sinentomon sp. SZTP_YWyxl; assembly: GCA_030068105.1. NCBI lineage: Eukaryota > Metazoa > Arthropoda > Protura > Sinentomata > Sinentomidae > Sinentomon > Sinentomon sp. SZTP_YWyxl. The sequence goes on from JASGXE010014642.1 coordinate 8,798, forward strand.
TAATTTTTGCTGTTTTTTGTTACCCACAACCTGCTCCAGACAACTTAGCATGTGCTGCTGCCTGGGCACGAAACGCAAGAATCTCCCACACCAAAATTTCATTGGTTGATATCTCTGAAACTACCTACCTTCTAAGTTGGAGAAACCATATTTTACACAAAACTGCATGATTGAACCCCATGTAGCGGCAAACTTTCAGCAAACTGATCAGCAGAACAAAATCAATCGTAACCACCTGCCTGCTCCTGTAGATAGGGGGTGAACATTCGATTCTAAATTGAAAACCAAACCATTCAACAGATTTTGATGAATTTTTCTGGATGGATGGGATGGAGATCATGAATAGATGGGTCTCTGCGCCAAATTTGAGAAGTAGGTAGGTACCCACCTAAAAGGTAAATTGGTTCTCTCACAGTGGTCACTTTTATCTTCGTGGGATTAGTGGGAAGGTTAAGTTCCTCCTCTCTGTTTTAAATACGGACTTTTTACAGGCTGTATAATCAGCAGGGAATGGCCATCCATTGAGGCCATTAATAATGAAACACAAATTAAAAACTCTGGAATTGTTGGGGAAAATGCCTGGAAAACTCAGGGAATTTCAACGTGCTGCCAACCTTGTTGTGGGTTATTTTTTCATTTGGATAATGAAAAGAAAATTACCTACAATATTCTTTTTTTTATGAATGTGTTCCCTAACTAGGCTACATATTATTGATTTTTTGTGATCAAAAATTTGGCATGCCCTGTATTTTTAAAATTTCATTTATGCCCAGTTCTTCCAACAAAGATCAAAATAATTGATCAGAGTTCAAACTGAGTTCAAACCTCGATCATTTAATTTTTGGTTCTTTTGGCTGTTGATCGCCGATCATTTCTGCACGCTGATCTCGAATCAAAATTTGATCGGTGGGGATTCCAAAATTGCCCTGATCTTGGATCATCTTTGATCTGCCAAATTTTGTCGATCAATTTTCTGATCTCGGATCATCTCTTGGGTCCAGTGTTTTATTTTACCAGTCAGTATTTTTGTGGTGTCTCATTTTAGAAAAGTCTCCTGCTTGTGGTGTATTGAACTTAAGTTGCTGTCAAGTTAAAAGCAAAAAAAAAGTTCTTGGACCCATCCGAAAACGAGCTTCTGTGCAATGCAACCTTTCATTTCAAAAATTCCAATGCTACGGAAGCAATCAAAACATCTGGTCATGATCAACAGGGTTGTTTTTCTGTTCTTGATGTCATTGAGTCAGAATTTATTTTGTTCGGTTAGGTTGTAGGGATGGTTAGGTGTGGTTTCGTTATTGGTTAACTTTTTTGTAACACAAACCTTATGTTGGTTAGGTTTGGTTCTATGCAACCAAATAAACTTAGCTGTATGTGCTGCCCCAAACACAGACAAAACAAAGTACAACACATTGTTCTGCATTCACAATTACCATGCTAATGTAAACATGCACTTTGATGATGGTTAAGTTTGCCATCGCAAACGCTTTTCCCAATCCTTTTGCCTATATTCCCCTAACCTAACCTAATCCAATCGCAACAAAATAAAAAAGGTAACAACCGAACAACATTAAGAAAAGAAAAACAATCCGAAAAGTCTACAAGAAAACAAAAACTCTCAGTACCTGCACTTGACTTGTAGGTCTAGATACTTTGGAGACAAAGCTGATGTCAAAGGAGGACACAACTGCACGGCTTACAGGATAGAGCTATTTTCTGAAAATGTTTCCCAGCGATCGTTCAATTTCCCCACTCCCCGTACAAACGATGTCACCTAGTATTTTTACCCCATCCATATGATTCCTTCTTCAGTGTTGTTAGCAGTGCAGCTTTCGGAATGTGGGTACCTACTCGTAGTTTTCAGTGTACCATCGGAAAAAGGTCAGGGGTAGCCTTGACAGAAGGCGGAGGGGGTAATCTCCCCCTTGAGCATCTCTGGTGTAGTGACAAAAAAAACATACCTGAGCGGCCGCATACCCTATTTCCACTCACAACCATCAGCTTCAACACATGATAGTCAATTTAACGCAGGGGTGAATACCGCCAGCAATGGAAAAGGAATAGCATTGTGCATAGAAATTAATGTTGCACCAAACCAATAGCCTATACCCAGCAAAGTGGCTGCTGAGTTGAAGCTGAGTGTGAATGCCATTTGGGAGATGGTGAAGATATTCGTTTTCAATTAGCAAAAAAATTTCCAAAAGCTTTGATTCAATTCAAAAACCAAATTGACGTTGCCAAGTGAACCAATTTATTTGTTTTGTGACTGACGAAATATGTCAGAATAAAACCAAAATGAGCGGTCGAATTCATTCCATTTTTGGAAGAGAGTTGCGACTATTTTCTGTCATCATTTCTACTTTTTCGCAATGGTGAGTTGCTAGATGATTGAAATGCTTAAATGATGCACTTTAT
>JASGXE010014643.1:0-11260 GCA_030068105.1 Sinentomon sp. SZTP_YWyxl
CCCCAGGGCTTCTTTTCGCCCACATCAACCCATTCATACTTTGCACCTTACTCTGGCGCCATTCATACCAATCCAGTGGCGGATCCAGCCATTTGTCAAGGGGGGGACGCCGGATCATGGCGCCGCAGGCGCCCAGAACCGGGGGGTCCGGGGGGCTGGAGCCCCCCGGCGGGGTTCCAAGGGGCAGAGCCCCTGGTGGGGGGTCTGGGGGGCGAAGCCCCCCAGAAGCCAAAGACATCTTATAAAAATTGCTTCCTGAAAACCACTCTCAGAACTAGTTTTCTCCCTAAAAGACATCTGTTTCACCCAGCTCAGATTCTGGTTATAGTTCTTGTTTGTGTTGGCGTTGTTGATATGGAACACTCAGATATGGAAGGAAGCTATGACGATATGAAACATGGATGTGTGAGTCTCGTCTGTCTCTGCAGCAGAATTCCAAAGCTTGAATGCACATCGCAGTTCACAACACAATCCATTGGTACAGTCGGATCGGAATACTTGGTCATAGATGCAACAGACCTGAGCTGCGGGAAATGGTGCTCTTACTTGGGAAATCATTTCAGTTTCGGAACGTTATGTAGGTACCTAACGGCGTAAGAGGTCATGTTTGGGGCTCGGCTGCAGGTGGTCCCGAGGACAGCCGCCCCAGCATTGCAGTCGTGACATTTCTTTCCGAGATTTGGTCGGGAAGCATTGTTCTGCCAATAGCAACATTCCAACATCACACATTCATACACACAATTAAATGTGTAATGGCAACGTGACACAATCAAATCAGGTACCACGTGATAGGTTTTAGCCAAGCGTACCCGTCGCCACCCGTTGTTGGCAAGCACTGCACCCTTGCACGTGTTAAAATAGATTTTCTTGGCAGCTATATAAATGGTGATAAAACTTGAGTTGATCAGGAGCATCCACAGCAAAAATTGCAAAAAAGCACAACAGATGATGAAAATGGGGGAACAGCTTACCGGTTATGGGAAAGATTACTTTTTTATCATTATTCGTAGTATTGAGACCGTCTGTCTGGACAGCACAGCTCTGCCAAACTGTTCTATCATGCTGCAGGACCTCAAATTCCTTCTCCATGCATACACTAACCGTTGAGTTTCTTCTGGGCAAAAAACGTCAATTATCGAGCATAAAAACAGCACCTTTTTGTGTAGCGGCCAAAAATCATTTTTTGCCGTATTTTTATTTTTTTTGGCCGCAAGGGGGGGGCGGTCGCCCCCCCCCCCCCCCCCCCTGTATCCGCCACTGTACCAATCATTCACCATACCCACACTGGTGTTCGGTACCCCTGTATGTGTCTGTGGCTTTATTATGTTTCTGTAACTTGCCGCCACTCTTGGACGGACTAAGTGTTCTTTAACGTGCACTTGGTGAATTGCACACGGGACCACCTTCTTAAAGTCCCTTCCGAAGGACTAGAAGACTTGCCACTAAGTCTCCCTTTCTGTCACTGCAGCCAGAATGGAGCATGACCCAACCCACAAATTCCGACTGTGGCGGGAATCGAACCCACAACCTTCGGATTTGGAGTCAGACCAGCGAACCAACTGAGCCACTGGGACAGACTCAGTTTACGGCGACCCTAAAGGGTCGCCGTAAATCGTCTGCTTTTCGGAAGGTTCCACTTCAAAAGGTGTGATGAGGCCTGGATTGGTTGGTATCTTGCCTACTCATCTGAACGTAACCCATCCAACCTTGTTATTTAGGCCTTATTATTTTCTTATTCTACACCTGCGAACGCCTTCTTGGCATGTGGCAGGGGGAGTTCTTGCAGTGTTACTGTGGTCGGTTTAGCTGTGTCGGCGGGGACCGGCATACACTGGTCAGTGCAACTGCTCCAACACCCACACCGCTCCAGGCCGACCACAGCCATCCGTGCTACCAGTTTTCGGCAAAAGCCAACCCGCAGGATGACCGGACAGCACTATTGGAACTGTGTGGCTTCTCTGTAGGCCTATTGTTACCTGCCAGCCTCTCTTGGACTGGAGCTAGGTGTTCTTTAACGTGCACAGTGTGATGCTGCACACGGGACCTCCTTCTTAAAGTCCCATCCGAAGGACTAACAGACTGGCCACTAGTCTGCCTTTCCGACCGAATTCGCCATGCCTCACCGAAGGAGGATGCACACACAAGTGCCATGGCAAATTTCATTTACCGTGCCTCGCCGAGGGAGGATGCACACACAAGTGCCACGGCAAATCTCGTGTCCCAGGTGGGATTCGAACCCGCAATCTTCAGATTACGAGTCCGCTGACCACTGCGCCAAGAGGGTCGGACATTGTTGGATGAAGGATCTCTTATCTGATGAAGGAGTTCTCTGTGTGGATGCCTATTCGTGGGTACTGTGCTGCAACAACACAACCGTGCAACAAACAACGCAACACAACAAAATGAAATGAAAAAAGGGGCAATTTACTGCAATGTTGATTCAAGCACCACAGTTAAAAAAACCCAAACTCCAAAAAACCAAACTCTCCAGGCTGCGAACGAGAACCCCTGTTTTCACAAAAAGTTGAGTTTCCACTGGAACACCATGCAATCACTTTTCAGTTTGCGGAACCGGAATTATCTGTCGACAAAAAATCGTCGTCACAAAAGGAGCAGCCGTTCAACCGCGGATTCTGCGAAAACCATTTGACCAATAATTACCTATTGCTGGTTTGAAATTTTGTACCTACCTGTGTATTGTGTGAAAAATACCAATTGAACAACATGAATAAATCTTAAAAAAAAAAAAAAAAAAAAAAAAAAAAATTCTGCGAATTCCGCGGATTCTGGGAAAACCAAACCCAATCTTGTGGTTCCGCATAATTCACGTAATGCTATCAGGGTTGAGCATAGGGGGGGTAGGGGGGTTACCCCACTCCCCTGGCCTTCGGCCGAGGTTACCCCCCCCCCAGCCTTTTTCCGACGGTACCCTTGTCGGCCAAGGGTACCGTCGGAAAAAGGTGGGAAAAGAGTCCTGGTGTGTGTGCAGGGCACACAGCAGGACTTCAATAGGAGCAACATTGTTTCTTTGTACTTTCTGTTTTGATTCCCCTGCCGGAAAAAGGCTAGGGGGGGGTAACCTCTGCCTTTGGCCGAGGTTACCCCCCCCCTACCCCCCAATCTAGAATGTTGCTGTTAAAGTCCTTCCTGGTGTGTGCCCTGAACACACCAGGAAGGACTTCAATAGCAACATTCTGTTTCTTTTGTACTTACTTCCTTTTTGATTCCCCTGCCGGAAAAAGGCCAGGGGGGTAACCTCGGCCTTTGGCTCAGGTTACCCCCTATCCTTTTTCCAAGGGTACCTTTGGCCAAAGTCCTCGTGTGTCCTGCACACACCAGGAAGGACTTCAATAGCAACATTCTGTTTCTTTTGTAATTCCTGTTTTGATTCCCCTGCTGGAAAAAGGCTAGGGGGGGCTAACCTCTACCTTCGGCCGATGTTACCCCCTAGCCTTTTTCCGAGGGGACCCTTGTTCGAAGTCCTGGTGTGTGCCCTGCACACCCCAGGACTTCAATAGCTGCATTCTCTTTCTTTTGTACTTTCTGTTTTGATTTACAGAAAATGGTAAAATGAAAAAAAAACTCATCCAGAAAGTCGTGTCTGACAGTTATTTCCTTGCTCCATCTATTGCGACTGCAAACCCTCCAGGATAAGGAAAAAAGGACCTGAAATGTCGTAAAATGGCATCTGAGGACCCCTAATTTTTCAAAAAAGCTTCAGCTTTTGGGGGACGCTGTCCCCCAAACCCCCTGCCGGGGGCGCTGCCCCCTGGACCCCCGCTGGGGGGCACAGCCCCCCAGACCCCCTGCATTTTCGGTGCCCTACCCCCCCCCGTCGTAGACCTCTTTACCCCCCTCTAAGGTACCCTACCTTGCCCATCCCTGAATGCTATATGTCTACGGTCCGCCTACCGCACTTGCACCGCCCGTTTGCCATTCAGCAGATGTGATCTGGACAGTGGACACACTGATCCTTCTGGAGTTGTGAGCATTTTGTCGACAAAAAACAGAATGGTGGTCCCTGAAAACCGGACAGCCGGACAGGACCACCGGACCGACCCGGACGGGTTAGGTTAGGTTAGATTAGGATAGTCTATCCTAACCTAATCTAACCTAACCTGTCCGGGTCGGTCCGGCGGTCCTTTCTGCCTGTCCGGCAGTCCGGTTTTCAGGGACCACCAAACAGAATCACAACTCCTTCCTTTCCTTCTCAATTTCTCCAAAAGAACGCGACTTCAAAGAGAGGAAAGGAATGGGTCGCCGACAGCTGCCGTGTCGACGATCCAAAGCTGAAGCTGAAGTTCAGCCTTTTGGATTTTCCCTTCCTGCAGCTGCATTTTTTTCAACTGGACAAAATCATAATGCTCCAAAAATCACCCTCAGTAAGTTTGAAATTCCTCAAAAGTGGCAAGAAAATGGCAAGTCGCAAGACAAATTTTTTTTTCGCAATGACACTCTCAAAAGTGGCAAGATCTTGCGATTGCGAAAAGAGAAGCAAGGCAACACTGTCGGAGAAAATATCCAAAATTTCAGAAAAAAAAATCAGAAAAATGAATGCAAAATTTCGGAAACATCAAAATCAAAAATTTGGAAAAATAAATCCAAAATTTCCCGCAAATAAAATGAAATTTCGGGAAAATTGAAGCTTGGGGATCTGCCTTCAAGAGCACCATTGCCCCACTTTACATCAAGCAAAAATGCATTATTAAAGTAATAATGAAGTTGGATCGAGGCTTCCCTTCCGCTGCTTTACACGCCATTTCTGGAATACCATCCCTGTATCATGTTAGGCCCTATACTAAATAGACAAATTATAATGACTTTCAGGTATATGAGGCAGGGTTTACAGGTTAGGGATCTGGACCTAAGATGGTATACAAATGATCGTGATTTAAGGAGTCTAGAATCTATGAACCTCCGTCTTCCACAACCACACACGTCCTATGGTAAAATGGCTCCAGCATATAGATTTCCATTCCTGTGGAACTTGATACCTAAAGAAATTAAATTAGAGACTTCTCCATATTAATTTAAGAAGCGTGTCAGTGACTGGCTGCAAAAATTTGAGGTTGACCAAATTGTTAGTCAGCTCTTCAATTATTAAAGTCTGCATTCTCCTGTGTCTAGATGCATAAATTTAAAACGCCTGTCTGATTAACCTTAGCTTGAGATCATTCACCCACAGGTGTACAATGGCCGGGGTAACTCTAGCAATGCTATCATCCCCGGTCACTGTTGCATCAGAAACCATAGTTGAAACCATAGTTAAAATTGTGTGCCAGTGAATTTGTTTAGGTTATCTTCATTAGGGATAGGTAGGCCTCTTTGGACGTCTATTTCTGTGCTTGCCGTTGTTTGTTTTTTCAGAGTCTAATGATTGTTCCTTTTCTTTTTCTACCCAACTTGTGGTTGTGTTGTTGTCACTTGCAACACATTCTCAACATTTCTTCTAGGGTAGCGGAATAATTTTTGCCTTATGTTGCTCCTTTGCTAATGGCACTTTTCTGTGCTTGTGATTTGCCCATTGTTGGGTTTTACCATTCTAGTGGCTAACCTCATTATGTTCAACGACCGGTCGAAGAGTGCTGCAATGGTGTCAACAACATGGCTGTAAGTTTGGTAGTTTCCCTGAAATCATTGAATAAAACGGTAATATTGATTTGTCATCTTTGGATTGCACACATCTTGCTAAAATATTTGATGCACAAAAAAAAACAAAAAAATGATAATGGGGTCTAAATAAATTATGGAAACCCCAAAAAACAGAAGTTCCCTTGAAAGTATCCTTCTTCGTGCTAAACACACCCATCCAAAAATGCCACAAAATGCAGACAACAGATAGGGTATTTTTTTGCTCCCACTTTTTTACTTTCTTTTTCTTTTTTTCGCGCTCCCACATCACATGCCATTCCCGGTTTATTATAAATAGGCAGGCCACAAATATTTCAGTTTTTGCATTAGACCGAATTCTTTTGTAGGTACCAACTTCATCAATCTTTTGTTAATGATATGTCCTTTTCTTTCTTTCCTGAACTTACGGTTGTGTTGCTTCATGCACACTTCCTCATGTTGTCTTTTAGGGTCATATTATTTGTGTCTGTGCGGCATCCACTTTTCCTTAAATACCACTTTTATTGGTGGATTTTCCTGTTTGTTGGTGGTTGCTGAACTTCGGATGATGGAGTCTTGTCACGAATTTTAACTGGGCAAGTGTAGCATGATATTCAACAACGCAACACAACTGTAAGTTTTGGTTTTTTTTTTTTTTTTTTTTTTTTTTTTTTTTTTTTTTTTTTTGAAAAAGAAAAATTGCATTTAAGCACCATTCCATGGGAAAACCAGCATCAAAAACTAATCAACATTCGAACTGAAGGGTTCGAGCTAAGCCAGGACCAAACACCTTGATCTCTGACAAAGCCGCCCCTCTGCAAAAAAGCCAGTATGCGCGGCTTGCCACCACCATCGGGCTCCCTCTCATGTGGCAACTGATGAAGTGTGAGGGGGACAGACAGAAACAAAGCTGTGATTTCTGGAAAATTTGATCAACCATACCACTTATTTTGTTATTGTAAGTTTTGGTCGTTTTATATCCCATACAACTGTCGCTGCGAGTTTTTGTTCTTTCAATGAAAATAATACCCATTTGTGACTTTTAATTAAGAAAACGGCAACCTTTCACGAACTTACTTATTTGAAAACCTGGTAAATAAAATCAAAAAAAAATGTAATGCCTAATTTTGCTGCGTCATGTTTGTACCTTCAATGAAAAAATGTGCTCTTGTCATTGCCTAAATGATTGTTGAAAAAATGTTGGTATTAAAAAAAAATTTCATGAACAAGGAAATAAAAAAAGCAGAAAAAAAAAATCCGAAATAAAATTTGGACAAAACTGACCCCAATCGGTGAACAGAAAAGATGTTCAATGTCCAGGAACTTTTCGAAATTCCGAAAGTTCGGAATCCCAAAAAGTCGGAAATTTCCGAACAATTTCGGAATTCCGAAAAGCTGGAATTGTTGGTGCCGAAACTGCAAAAAATATTCTGTTCCTGTGCGTTTTCGAAGTTCCTGAAGGGCCGATTTTTTCCTTCGGGAAATTTCCTCCACGAACAAAATTCAAAAATTGTGCACTGTGTTTCCGAGATTCCGCACAAATTCCGACCGCAGCTTTTCCGACACCGAATGTCGTTCCGGTTCCGAAACAAGTTTCCGATTCCGAAACATTCCGGTTCCGTGCCGACCTCACGAAGTTCCGCCCCGATTCCGACTCCACTGCAAATTTCCATTTCCACTCATCTCTGGAATTCATGCGCGAATGAGAAATTTGTTTCGTCGTCCTCAACTGACAAACTTGTTCACCAATGAGGTATCTTCACAAACTCATTTTCATGCAACATCCCTGCGCCCCATTTCGGTGTCGTTGTAACTGGGAAACACGAGACAGGCTTCCTGTTGTGGACGAGCGATCGGCTTTTTTCTTTCGTGTCCCAGTCGCTTTTGTTTCTGCACAACCGCCGGCTGCACAAGCGGTATGTGGGCATGTTTGTTGGCAATTGTTGTGCAAGTTGTGCTGAGTTTGGTGTCGGTAAGTCCTAGAGGCAGTGCCTCCCTAGAAATCCGAGGGAGCACTGCCTTTTCACCGCTCAAAAACAAAACAATGCTTCCATGTAATGTCATCTCTGGTCATAAAATTGTTGAGTGGTGTTCAAATTCAATGATGTTGGGATTCTTGGCAGGGACCTGGAATTTTTATTGCTCCGAAACTTGAGCAATTTTGTTCCTCAAATGTTTCAGAGTTTTCCCGACAAAAGGTTGGGATCATTTTTCATGTGTGAAAGCTCATTTTTCAGCTGCTGCATCAAAACCGTCGCTTGGTTCAGGAGAAATTTTACTTTCTGTGGGAATCGCACAGCGGTCCGCCATTCACTCGCGTGTCTTTCGATGTGCACACCCCCTTCAAGCGCCGCAATCCAGCAGCACACATTTTGGACGCACGAAAATCCCTGAGTGCCTCCACTTTTTCTCCAAAACGTTTTTCTGGCTGATGTTTCGATCGCTGGTTGTTTGTTCCGTAAAAAAAAATAATGCAACCTGTTGTCCTCTTCCTTCCGTGCCTCTTCTCTTGGCCTTCTGTTGTGATCTTTGTGGCGAGAATTGTGCATGGGGTGCAGGTGGAAGCGTTGATGCGGGTCTCGTTGATGCGGGAGGGATGCGGGCCTCGTTCTCGTTTTCGCACCATACCCGCATATTTTTTTCCCAATCCACTTCCGCAAGCGCGTCTCTGATTGGCTGTTGGGAATTCCAGCCAATTTCAACATCCAATTTTCAAAACCAAACTTGACCAAACCAAACCTGACCCAACCTGACCTTACCCCATTGCAGCCCCAGAAAGAGTTGCGAAGTGGTGGCAAACATGCCAAATGGCAAAAAGTGGTGGCAATGCAAAAATCCCAAAATTGATGACGTCACAATTTGAGACGACGTGATCAGCCGTTGCGAGCTCCTGGTCCGCGGAAGTGGATTGGAAAAAAATCATGCTGTCAAAACTTTAAACTTGAACTTAAACTTGTGCAAGGTTTTCGGGGTGTTCCCCAGGGCTTCTTTTCGCCCACATCAACCCATTCATCATTCACCATACCCACACTGGTGTTCGGTACCCCTGTATGTGTGTCTGTGGCTTTTTATTATGTTTCTGTAACTTGCCGCCACTCTTGGACGGACTAAGTGTTCTTTAACGTGCACATGGTGAATTGCACAAGGGACCACCTTCTTAAAGTCCCTTCCGAAGGACTAGAAGACTTGCCACTAAGTCTCCCTTTCTGTCACTGCAGCCAGAATGGAGCGTGACCCAACCCACAAATTCCGACTGTGGCGGGAATCGAACCCACAACCTTCGGATTTGGAGTCAGACCAGCTTACCAACTGAGCCACTGTGCCGGACTGAAAAAAAAACTTAAACTTTAAACTTGTGTAAGATTTTCGGGGTGTTCCCCACTCCCCAGGGCTTCTTTTCGCCCACATCAACCCATTCATACTTTGCGCCTTACTCTGGCGCCATTCATACCAATCATTCACCGTACCCACACTGGTGTTCGGTACCCCTGTTTGTGTCTGTGGCTTTATTATGTGTCTGTAACTTGCCGCCACTCTTGGACGGACTAAGTGTTCTTTAACGTGCACATGGTGAATTGCACACGGGACCACCTTATTAAAGTCCCTTCCGAAGGACTAGAAGACTTGCCACTAAGTCTCCCTTTCTGTCACTGCAGCCAGAATGGAGCATGACCCAACCCACAAATTCCGACTGTGGCGGGAATCGAACCCACAACCTTCGGATTTGGAGTCAGACCAGCGAACCAACTGAGCCACTGTGACAAGACAAGACAAGACGTAAGGTATGATGCCTTCTTTTCGGCAAAAACCCACAACCTAAAATTTACTCTCGACTAAGAAGACAAAACAATTGAAAAAAAAAACATCTTTCACTCACTCACAAAACCCCAGCGCAACACAAAATTACATACCTACATTGAAATACCTAACCACTATCTAGCCCAACTCAAACTTGAACCACACAGCAAAACATCAAAAATGCAAACAAGTCTGCTCCTTCACAAACATGTTCAAAGCTCCTCTTGCCCTGGAATCTAAGATAAGTTAAAGTTAGGCCTACCTACCTACCTAAAGACAAAAATGAATGAAAACGAAACAGAAAAACTTAGCTTTGAATTTTGGCTAAATCCTTCATCATTTGCTCAGCGTCAGATCAACCATCTCCCGGGCTAGGCACCATCACCACACCTCCCCCGTCATCCACTCAGTGCCACCTCCCGAGCTCGTCAGACATCCCTCACCACAGTTGTTCGTCTAGGTAACTGTTCACTTCACATTCGTCAATAATCTACACCTCCTTCGTCCTTCATTCCGTGTCCTCTCCTGAGTTCGTCAGACATCCCTTACCCCAATTCATCCAACTGCTCACCTTGACATTCATTAATAATCTAAAACAGGAGAAAAAAAAGAAAGATAAAAAAAGGATGAAGGAAGGAAGCAAAGCAACTTCAAAAGAGGCAGCTTATAAAAAAGAATAAAAAGAAAAGAAATAGGTAAAGATGACAAAGAAATACAAGAAAGAAATAAGAGATGCAAAAAAGTGAAGTAAATGAAATAAGATGAGAACTTCCCCTTTCCAGTGCACAACAACGGGGGAATGGTTCGCCTTGTGTCAGTCACGCGGCGAGAGCGCTGTCCGGCATAAGCTCGGTTAACTAGCGCAGGGAATCACGGAAGCACCAGCGGCGTTCGCCACCAGTACGCACACTCCCTCTTCCCAGCTGCGTGAAAAAGGTTTTGCACTGACCACGCAGTGGGGGGCCGCCAACATGGGCCGCCGTCTCCGGGCAGGTTCCCGGCTTAGGTCTGGGCGTGGGACCCCGACCCTTTCCCAAACCTCATGTATATCAACCCCGTGGCAATGCACCAGATCGGTTCCGAAAAAAAAAAATAGATAGAGAAAAAAAAACAAAAATCTCCAACCACCCTCACTCCTGGGCAGCAGAAACCTTTCCCTTCCACTTCACAAGATATTGCTTCGCATGTTCCACCCACTGGTCTGATTCCTTCTCCCTCCCTATTCCCAGTCGCTCTCGAACAAGCACCCATTCCTGCTCTTTGTGAACACCCCTGTCCACATCCATCCACCCAGAGAAACGTCTCTCTTCAATCATTGACTTGCACCACAGGAATATGTGGCACAAGTTTTCCGACTCTGCCCCACAGAGCCTGCATTCCTCCTTCCCATCCACCCAACGCAACCGTCTCGCAGTTTCTAGAGCACCCACCCTGGCCCGAAACAACAAGTCGCTGCCAAAAGAACCATCATATATTCCATCCCAACTCATTTGATCCTTTGCAGAATACCCAGTCAGTGAGCTTTTTTGTGACACTTCCCTTCTCCACCGATGCCACTGCTCCTGTTCAATCTCTCTCCTTTCTCTGCGTACACAATCTTTCTCGGATTCCAGATCCATGTACCTGCCCCACCCTAATGTACCCTTCCACCTTTCAATTTGACGAATCCGTTTTTGCCATGACGTTCCACTGCTCATGCCTGCACATACATGAAAACCTTCTTAGCATTCTGGAAATTTGGAAAATTTCATGGAAATTTTCAAAACCTTCTGGAAATTTGCAAGTCCAAGCCGCCATTACCTGCCCTAAATCAGTTGGGAATGATTGCAACACTTCGCGTGTTTGTCATGGC
>JASGXE010014644.1:0-22478 GCA_030068105.1 Sinentomon sp. SZTP_YWyxl
AAAATAATCATGGAAAGATAAGCATATGCAAAACAACACAAAACAACATATCTACGAGGACACATATGGCTTGCCACTTTCAATACAAAAATATGAGACGCCGTTGGTCATATTAATGCAATTCGAACTTATTAGCAGCAAACACATGGGCAAACGCGGTCAAATGAATCTTCGAATTAGGAGGACACTGTACATAAAACGAACTTCCTAACAAAAAAGCATTTGAAATGGAAAATAAATAAATTAAAATAAATTAAGAAAATGAAATAAAAAAATTAAATTTCTTTTTTATCTTTACGTCAAAAATGGCAGATTACGATTACACTGATTGACTGATTGAGCCTTTTTTGTTTTTGTTTGTTTCATCTGCCCCGTTTCACGCATCACATACATAAGCATACACTCACAATTCGCTTCCTCCTAGAACTGCGGGCCGACAGCAAATTCGATTGGTGCGAGCCTCATGTTGCCGAGATGAAGTCAAATTGGTACAGATTCCAGAATGAGACAAACGGCTTACGTATATTCGGCATAAAGGTTAACATCTCAGGATAAAAAAAAAAAAAAAACAAATTGCGCAATGTTATCGGATAATCACTGAATCAAACATCAAACGTTTCGAGCTTATCACAACACTGGACTGGTAAAAACAATCAAATAATTTCTGACAAAAATACGAAAATTCATGCAAATGATGTTTGAATTTTAAAAAGGTAATTTACGTAGGAGTAAAGACATCGTTCATTTGATTTGCAGGCACTTGTATAGGTATGTGAATGTCTGAGCTGGTTGAGCGTTTTCGTTGGAAGCTCATGTCTCAGCGAGGTCGCGCATCCAGCTACAGTGCAGCGTGTGTGCCGGAGCCAAATTTGGAATTGCCCTGTTGAGCTTCCTGTTTTTTTTTGTGTTCTCATTTTTACTAACTCTTCAGAAAGAAATGCGGCAGCCAAGCCAAATATAAACGAGATATTACACTGAAAAACACTGATAAGGGGCAAGCTGTACCGCATCCCCCTTTCGCCTGGCCACACTGGCCGCAGTGAATTCCGCACAATCGGTCAACAACCAATCACAACTCAAGAGACTCAAAAAACTGCTCGAACGCACTGAGTCATTTCATTTAGACAGCAAACAACGCGCAGTTGATCAATCGGAACAGCCAAATCCGACTCACAATGGCCTCAACGTGTCTGCATGAAATCAATGAATCAATGAACAATGAAATTATCAATGATGATGAACGATCAATGATGAAATGCCATTTCTTTTTTTCTTCGATTTGATTGATTTGATTGCTTTTTTCTTTGTTTCCACGTTCACAGAATGCCGTTTTCTACAAAAAAAGAACATTTTTCGGTTTCGTTTGTGAAAAATGACGCAATGGTTTTTGCTGCCAGGTTGGGTGTACAATTAATAGGAGGTCAATTTTCAGGGTGGATACAATTGTAAAATCAATAATGTGTCAATCAATGTGCTCGGATGGACCCTCACATTCAGGCTGTCACCTCACAAAGTTTAACTGCGTATTTCGTGTGCGCCTGGGCCACTCGGAGAGAGTGAGAGAGGGAGAGAGGCAGAGAGATGCGGAGAGAAACAGAGAGAGACGGAAATACAAGCGGAGAGAGACGGAGACAGAGACAGAGAGAGACGGAGAGAAAGACAGGTAGAGAGACGGCGAGAGAGACGGAGAGAGATGTAGAGAGACGGACAGAAAGATGGAGAGAGATGTAGAGAGACGGACAGAAAGATGGAGAGAGATGTAGAGAGACGGAGAGAAAGACGGAGACAGAGACAGAGAGAGACGGAGAGAAAGACAGGTAGAGAGACGGCGAGAGAGACGGAGAGAGATGTAGAGAGACGGACAGAAAGATGGAGAGAGATGTAGAGAGACGGAGAGAAAGACGGAGACAGAGACAGAGAGAGACGGAGAGAAAGACAGGTAGAGAGACGGCGAGAGAGATGGAGAGAGATGTAGAGAGACGGACAGAAAGATGGAGAGAGATGTAGAGAGACGGAGAGAGACGTGGAGAGACGGAGAGAAAGACGTGGAGACGGAAAGAGACGGAGAGATAGAGACGGAAAGAGAGACGGAGAGAGAGACGGAGAGAGACGGAGAGAGACGGAGAGAGACGGAGAGAGACGGAGAGAAAGACGGAGAGACGGAGAGAGACGGAGAGATAGAGACGGAATGAGAGACGGAGAGAGAGCGTCATTTTGCAGAGAGTTTAAGCACATTATACACAAATGGGCACATATTTTCTCGCAGTGTACATGTATTTGGATTTCAGTTTGTATTTTGGAGTGTAGAATTCATGCCATTTTCCAGAAGAAGTCTGATCGGAACGAAGTCATCAGGAGATAAAAAGTAAAACGAATTCTCCTCTTTCACTCTGTTGCGGAATGATGTCTGCCGAATGCCAGACCCGACAAAACCGCCTTCCTTTTCTGGTTCGAAAAAAAAAACAGAACAATCAATGCGCCTGACGAAATGAAAACTCCGCTACACACATCAAATTCCGGAGAAAAATTGCATATGTCATGTATTTTTAAGGGGCAACTCAAAGTCATGTTGGCTCACCGATGTGAGACTTTGCGATGTCGGTTAGAATGTCCGACCTCTTTCGTCGTGTTTGTTGTTCTTCTGTTGAAAAATGGGTTCTCCTGCACCATAGCTTTTAAAAATAGGGTTTAGGGGGTTAAGAACCTATAGGTACCTTCATGCTTTCGAGAAACAACCATCTTTTGGGCATTGTTCCCCAGACTTGGTGTCTGCAGGTATAGAAGCTGTCATAACCAGGAAATAACGGAGAAGTGCCAAGTAACTTGGCGAAAAAAGCAGGACCTCGACGGAGAGCTTAAAATTTCGGATCGTTTGGACGCGCCTAAGGCATGGGATCTATAACTATATAGATTTTATCTTGCTAAGAGATATCTATAGCGATAATTTTAACTCACTGCAGATATACGGAACTTATCAAAAGTAATCGAATATGGGCGACATTTTAAAGGAATGTGTACAGGTTGCACCAACAAAGAAATTGAGCCCAAAATGTGCCACATGGGATACGGCGAACACAAATTTCACGATTGTATATTTCATTCGCGATGCGCGTGCCGTCATCTATGTTTTTTCAAAACAGCCAAACGGTTCGAGAATTGCCAGAACGATTGTCTCGGAGTCGGATAACGGTCCAGGTGCGTTTGTTGCTGTAAAACTTGATAAATTTGTTCAGAGAAAAATTGCGAGAGAATGCATTCGGCTGTTTTTGCATACAAGGCTTACCATACGGCACATACGGAGCCATTCTGAATACCCGGGCCATAGGAGATTTTGTCGGACTGTTGAAGCACGGGGCAATGTAATTCCCCATTTCGCATGCGCCGCAAAATACATTACATGGAGGAATGCATTTAACGGCGCTAACGAGATGGGGAATTGCATTGCCATGTGCTGCAAAAGTCTGACAAAAATCTCCTGTGGCCCGGGTATTCAGAATGGCTCAGATACTCTCCTCATTGAAAGTCTTCGAAGATGGGAGTTCATTATTAACTCAGGCGCCATTTAGAATCAATCGCAGCACCCGCCGCTAAACATCATGACACTCATGTGAGGCGTGAAGTTGCACCAAGGCCTGTTGAAATTTGATGACCCCTGTGTTAATCGGTAATTGCATATGTTCGAGGACTTTTTATAAGCTCCGTAGAGCTCAATTCCTTAGTCAGCAGCTTCACACAGTTCGATAATCATAGATGTACATCAGGCTGTGATGAGTAGACCTTTACCCGTTTCAATTCGGGAAAGTACCATTTGGCTAATTCCGTGCGATCATAGATCAGAACAAGTTTGCGAATTCAGCAACAAAGTGCGTGAAGCCGCTCTGCGACACCGGGCACTACCATAATGCTAAAAACATCAAGTACGTGGGTCGGTAAATGAGTTTTGCAAGTTAGCCCAGAGCTTGGCTGGCGTTCACCCGATTTCAGTGAATTTTTGGTCACTTGTGACGGCAACCCTTCTTGACTATTGTTCCAAAGGGAATTTGAATCAGCCTCAGTGACACTTTGTTACAGGCATTTAAAAAAGTTCCGGTTTTTACTCTGCCGAAAAAGCATGGTTGTTCTGAAACAGGGTCGACAATTTCAATTGTTCATTCATATGTCTCCCCAAGAATACGCCACCAAAATTCAGGCCACTTTAGTAGTTGTTCACAGGGATCAGTGACCCCTGTTTGCAGCTACCTGTTTGTGGTTTGAACAATCTCAAGGTGGTACAGAGTGTTTCAAAGACAACCCTTGTCATGGAGAGTAAATACCAGCCACGAACGGAACAAAATATCGATGGTGTAAGATACTGGGACCACACTGTAAGAGAGCACCTGCTGGCGATTTTGCCTCCAATGTGTGTCTATTCTGTGGTAGTTTCAGCAATCTACCCTGATTACAGACGACTCCAGAAACTTTGGATCAAATGGTGTCTCAGGCAAACTACCCAAACTCCATTGAGCAGAAAGGTAAATAAACAAGTTCTTGCGCAAAGAAAACGTGAAATTATTCAACTGGCTGTTCAAAATTATCACCAGAGAATAAACAAACGTGATGAAACGTAATTTTGCTGATGGACAAAGTCTTACAAGGAATTGACAAGGTTTGAAAGAATGAAGATGCGCATCTCCAAACGGTTTTTCCTCATCAACTCCTTCCAAGTACCTATGTGAATTTTCGACAAGGATTTCAATGGTAGTTGGGGTGGAGTTAGTTGGCATCCTTCACAAACATCATGCAATCACAGGGCTGGACCAAATTGGGTCACACATTACGGGCGTCTTCTCAAACTCCACCAAAATGAGTCCATGTGGCTTTCACATTCAGAAGACCATAGTCGGTGATGGAGTCCATCATCACATAAAGTGAAGAAAATGGGGATGCCCTGCAGGAGAAAAAAGTTGTTCTTGGCACCCATCCTCAAGGTACATGTGAGCATGCACCGTGCCACTTTTGACCTTTTCCGAAAATTCGAAAGAGCGTGGCAGGGATGCAATTTCTTCGGGTTAAACACTTCTCAAAATCAGCTAATTCAGATGACAAAAATAGCTCCTTTCGTATGGCCATAGTTTTCCAGATACACACACAAGGTGGCTGAAAATTTGCAAGAATGTTCCGAAAGAAAGCATTTCTTGATTTTTGGAAGAGCACTCAATGTAAATCGTTCCTTTTCAATTTTTGGGGCCAACTTGCAAAACTCATTTACCGGCCTTCGTAAACAGAGCAATGTAACGAAAACAGAGCAATGAACAATATTTCAGGGTGGCTGACAATGAAGTCTGATCTCATCAGCTGGTTGTCACTCTGTGTCGAGTATCACTCGTATTTATCGAGTGATGGCTCGGGCTCCGGCTCATCCGGCATCTTGTGTTCATCGTTCGCATGAAACCTTTGCTCTTCTCTGAATCTGAACACCTGATAGCCAATGATGATACTGATGATGATTGCGTTGACAGAGTCGACATCGAAGAAATGTGGACTGTCCGGCTGAAAATTGCTAAAAAGAAAAAAAGAAAGGGAGGAAATGTGAATGTTGAAGCAAAGGAAAATTATTATCGAGAAAAAGAAAACTATACAAATGTGAACAACTCATCTCGAACGTATAGAGGACATAATGCTTTTTGCGTTCAAACCATCTCACAGAGATAATTGCTTCCTGTGTTCAACCCATCCCAAACAGATTGTTTCTTAACTTCAAATCATCACATAAACAGATTGTTTATTGTGTTCAAACCACCCCAAACAGAGAACATTGTTTGTCCTTGTGTTCAATCCATCACAAACGCAGCTCATGGGCAAATGCAGGAGATGCTCGAACAGAAATTGTCAACGGCTTCGAATGAAGAGTCTCACTGGAAGATAGTATCGAGTAAAGGATTCTCTAAACAGACACCTATTCATTTACCCAAACCAAAGCTCAATGCTCTTCAGACAAAAATACGCATACAGGAGTTGCATACTCATGTGATTGTTCATTGGGAACGAAAGTAAAAAGCGAATTTCAGAAGACAGCGAAATGGGATGTTCCTGTGGTATGGAAAACCTCCATGTACCTATAAGTTCGAACGTTATCGCGCGTGCGCTTGGATCAAACATGCACACAAATGTTGATACTATTTTGGAGAGAACAGCCATTTGCAAAGGATGAGGATCAAAAAGCAGAATAAAGAATTGGTCTGCATTGATCTTGTTGGTGTCTACGATTGAAAAACTATTTGTTATGGTAAAATACGTAGCTTACTGTATTGGTCAGCCATTGACCGGCACAAGTAGCTATTTACCAGACATGTACAGACACACAAACAAAACTGTCTCCCATGATCAAATGGTTGGCAAACTTGAATCTCCCATGGTTGGGAAACTTGAATGAAGGTAGTCATTGTTGATTCTCTCACCGTACCTACATTGGGAACAGATTTATGGGACACCTGGAATTTGGGTAGTTTGAGATTTGGGGATTTACAGAGGTAGGCTGGGGGTATCTCAGGGGCAAAAGATGGTCTGCTGGATGAACGGTGCGCAATGATGCAATCAATGATGAGTGTTGAGAGAGGTCTTGTGTTTTGCAAAAAAGAGCGACGCCAGTTAGTTGCATCCAGCAGTTGCATTCACTGCGTCTTCATTGCATCCAGCAGTTGCATTGCATTCGCTTCGTCCACATTTGATCCTGCCCATGACAATGACAAATTCTGCCACATCAAAAATCTCTCTCTCCTCTCTATCCCTCCCCCTATCTCTCTCTCTCTCTCACTACCTGTCTCTGTCGGTGCGCGTGAAGCGGTTCCCTGGTCACGAAATTACACGTTTCAGTGTGATCATCAAAACTGGAATCACTTGATGGGAGAGATCGAGATCTCCTGAGTCCCCATCAGTGTCTTCCCAATGCGGACGCACGTCGTCCTTCGTGGAGTCCCTCCCGCCATGCCTCGCTGCATCCGTCCACAGCTTGAAGAAAGCGGATGGGGTCCCCTGCCCTGCAGTCATCGGAATATGCACTTGAATAAAGCGGAAGTGAAGAAATAGTAGAGATGCTTGTTGGTTTGACCCATTTTATTAAAGACAAAATAATAATTGACCAGGACAGGAAGTGTTACGGACACTGACTCCTTGTTGGCAGTCCCTCACTCGCTCGCTCGCTCTCTCTCAGCGGAAGACGATTGACGAACTGAGAGAAAGAAGATGCAAATGAGGAAACGCAGTGAATCCGAATCGATCAGCTGATTTGATGATTTCCAGCCTCCTCCCTTCCCGGTCCGACGATGCATTCACGAATACCGAAGATGAGGTATTGGTACCCGCTGAATGGTCAAATGTCATAGACGAGTAACGTGGCGCCTTTTGACTTCCAAGCACAATCCGAACCGCAAAGGCAGCCGTGCAATGAAAACTTGCCAAACTTCCCAATCCAAACTTGCCGATGGCGAAAGGCAATCTCACCTCTCCCTCAACACCAAGGAAAACGATATTTGCTTGAAACCAACCCTGAAACAATCAACACATCTGCACCTATAGACATTTTCTTCAACATGCAATGCAACCAAAATTGTTGTCAGGAACCGGAAGATGCGAAGCCCTCGTGCGTTGGAACGTAGGTACCTATACGAGATGCAAGATTCTCGGCAATTAAAAAACATGGAATTATTGCTGCAAGTGGCTTTTGACACATGTGACTCCGACAATGTTTCCAATTTTCTTTTCCTCGCTCTCTGGCGTTCCCCGTGTTTTTTTTTTTTTCGAAGCTTGCGGACTCCTATCATTTGATTAAATTTTTGTGCGGGTGGTGCGCTTCTGATATTCTCGAACTGTGGTAGCTTCTGATTATGGAACTGTGCTAGGAGGAGATCGTTGTATCTGATACATTGCTCAAAACTGCCTACATGCAACCTGCAGTTGTGCGCATTCAGCAAACAATTGTTAAAAGTGCTTCAGATTCAGATGGAACGGGGCAGACATTTCGACCAGACCAAATCGCGCATCCATTAAATTAGTCCATCCCCACCATTCAAGCAAATCAAACCACCCATCCATTAATGCTCTAAGAAGCCAAAACAACACTGGTTGATTCTCTTCAACATTCATTCAGCAGCTCACTCATTAACATTCATGCGCCATGCCTGCTGCGGAAGATGCATAGTTTCAGCCTTTACCTGTGCGACCAAAATGCTAACACCAAATTCCAAACCTGAGAGAATTACAGTACGAATATCTGCGTATGTCTAATTACGTATTGCTGAAAATGCGAAAACATCAACAAATAATCAACAAACACCGCAATCACTTGCGAATCCTCTACTGCGACATGACATCAGTCGGGTTTTGTGCTCTCTCGAATTCACGCGTCACAAACTTTGCCTCTTGCAGAATCAAAATCCTGAGAAAAATCACAATCTGAGACACATGGGCATTGGTACCCATCCAAATGATGAGATGCACGAATCAAGCACAAAACAAGGAATGTCAAGTGATCGGAACAGGACACTTCTATGAGACATCTTGTGCGTGTAAAATGGGAGCAGTGGGAACAGCGGGAACAATTGAAGCAGTGGGTGCAGTGTGGGTGCATGGTGCATCGAGGGTGCAGTGGATGCAGCATTGGGTGCAGTGGGTGCAGTGGAAGCAGTGGGAACAGCGGGAGCAATTGAAGCAGTGGGTGCAGTGTGGGTGCATGGTGCATCGAGGGTGCAGTGGATGCAGCATTGGGTGCAGTGGGTGCAGTGGAAGCAGTGGGAACAGCAGGAGCAATTGAAGCAGTGGGTGCAGTGTGGGTGCATGGTGCATCGAGGGTGCAGTGGATGCAGCATTGGGTGCAGTGGAAGCAGTGGGAACAGCGGGAGCAGTTGGAGCAGTGGGTGCAGTGTGGGTGCATGGTGCATCGAGGGTGCAGTGGATGCAGCTTTGGGTGCAGTGGGTGCAGTGGAACCAGTGGGAACAGCGGGAGCAATTGAAGCAGTGGGTGCAGTGAGGTGCATGGTGCATTGAGGGTGCAGTGGATGCAGCATTGGGTTCAGTGGGTGCAGTGGAAGCAGTGGAAACAGCGGGAACAATTGGAGCAGTGGGTGCAGTGTGGGTGCATGGTGCATCGAGGGTGCAGTGGATGCAGCATTGGGTGCAGTGGAAGCAGTGGGAACAGCGGGAGCAATTGAAGCAGTGGGTGCAGTGAGGGTTCATGGTGCATTGAGGGTGGAGTGGATGCAGCATTGGGTCCAGTGGGTGCAGTGGAAGCAGTGGGAACAGCGGGAGCAATTGACGCAGTGGGTGCAGTGCGGGTGCATGGTGCATCGAGGGTGCAGTGGATGCAGCATTGGGTGCAGTGGAAGCAGTGGGAACAGCGGGAGCAATTGAAGCAGTGGGTGCAGTGGAGGGTGCATGGTGCATTGAGGGTGGAGTGGATGCAGCATTGGGTGCAGTGGAAGCAGTGGGAACAGCGGGAGCAATTGAAGCAGTGGGTCAGTGTGGGCGCATGGTGCATTGAGGTTGCAGTGAATGCAGCAATGGGTGCAGTGGGTGCAGTGGAAGCAGTGGGAACAGCGGGAGCAATTGAAGCAGTGGGTGCAGTGTGGGTGCATGGTGCATTGACGGTGCAGTGGATGCAGCATTGGGTGCAGTGGGTGCAGTGGAAGCAGTGGAAGCAGTGGAAAGAGCGGGAGCAGTTGAAGCAGTGGGTGCAGTGTGGGTGCAGTGTGGGTGCATGGTGCTTTAAGGGTGCAGTGGATGCAGCATTGGGTGCAGTGGGTGCAGTGGAAGCAGTGGGAACAGCGGGAGAAGGGGGAAAAGTGGGACCAGATCCATATTTTTAAAGCATTTGGAGACCAGTCGGTGCGGGTATTATGGCCAATTTGCTCTTCCGTCTTGTGGAAATTTCATTCGGCATTTGAAGCATTTGATTATTTTACGTAATTTTACGTACAAGAATTCCAAAACTGAAGCTGAGAGCCGTTATGCATCGCTTGAATTTGAGCAATTCACATGCGCCATCGAATAATAAGCCTAACTATGGCAAATCAAAAGAAAAGTATACTTAATATTTCGTAGCAGTGCAAAATTGTGCCCAAAACAAAAGCAGAACAGCAAAAACCAAAAACGCTTTTCTTGATTTGCGTTCCTTTTCTTGGCACCCCGACTCCTCCACAACTCCGATGCAATTCATTCTGCATCCAACTTCACACAATGTTCGCAAAAAACGAGTGCCTCACCCTCTGCCGTGGTAACTGTTGCTGTAGCAGACCCGGATTACATTAAAATTTTCTGCAACAGTTTTTGGGTATGGGACAATAATAATAACAATTTGCAATGCGGAAGACATTGAAATGTTTTTTGCAAACTCGATTATTTGCACTGACGTGTCAAACCCGGCTCCCATGATCTTATCCAGCCCCCTTCACCCTGACACCCGCACCCGCACCCGAGCCGACCGGTCCCGCCACGCCCCCGCTAGCAGTTTCACCATATCCAAACTCATCGGGGCTTCAGGTGTGCGGTGTGCGCTGATCAATCATCTGTCCCTGTCCGTACACTGCTCGATGGGTGGCAAAATGTTGCCAGAAAAGCGGCACCAGACCTTCCCCCAACCAAAGAAATTGCATTGCGCGATGCAAATTGCGATTGACATCTGAACTTATATTGACAACTGCTGCCCTTGAGCAGACTTCGACTATTTTAGATTGGAAAATTCCGCCTAATTGTTATCTTGTTCCTCGCATTCGCATATGCCACATGAATTAAGCTGTTGGTTTAGGTTAGGTTCAGTTTTCAGGAAATACCTATGCACTCCTCCTTGGACAATCTTTAAGCAAAATGCGAAGGAAAAAGTACAAAGTCATTAGATAATTTTTTTTGCGGTTATGAGAATATCTTTTGAGATATCGGCCGGAACGGTCGGTCGACTCCCCCCTCCACTTCGAAGATAGGTACATGTGCCTATGCCGATTGTGTGTGGCATTATGGTGTTAGCCTGGAGAGAAGCCAGTTTTCAGACATCGCTCTTTCTGACGGACAGATTCGCAAAAAAAAAAACTGAAAGGAAAAAACCTCAAGGAAAAATGTTCCCGATCCCCGCTCGTTCCTCGGACAAGGCGGTTGTTCCGCAGTATCGGACAACACGGTTACTCCAAACACTCGCCACATTTGGGGCTTTATTTGGGAACTACATCCACCCCAAAGTGAGAGACGGTAAAGTATCCTTTCCACGTTGAGCACTTTCTCTCTCTCTGCAGTTTTGATCTTGAATGCGCGCTCATAAAAAATGAGAGTTGTGTGAAAGGTTTGTTTGTTAGGTTTGCTGCTTTTTTTTATCGGAAAGGTTCTTCCAATATTTTCAAATAGGGTTTAAATAACAACGACAAGATTCCAGTATCTTATGTACTTTTCCCAACTTTGTGAAAAAAACCATGTGACCCATCTGCAACAATTTTTGAGTCACGAAATGTGTGTCTGCTCAAGCTGCGCAATCTGGACCATTTCTTCTTTCAAGAGTGCGTTTTCAATGTTAATTTGCGAAAATTGCGCAAATATTCAACATGACACACGCTGAAGAAAGTGTCCTTGGCTTTTTTGTCGTCGTCGCATCAAGTGCCTTTTCCAGTGCATGTGGCGTGACGCATTTTGGTCTGTGCCTGCAAGCATGTTGTGTCTCTGCCCTGACTCCACCCCAACCGCAACCACCACACCATCCCATATCTATCCTCACAGGTGGAGCACGCAGCACATTGTCTTTCAATTATTTTTCGATTGTAAAGCGGCAAGTCAGAGTACAAAAAAAATTGCAAAATTATAACAATTATGTTCGTTGGAATCTATTATTGGGCTCCTGAAATACGAATAAGTACCCGCATGCACCTATCTTTTCCTACCTTTGCCGGATAACAATAACATATCTGCCTAATACGAATGCAGACATATGCTGACACAGTGTGCACGATAATTATATCCAACAGACTTTTAAAACAAGTGCACTCAGCAGGTGGCAATCTCGACGATTCGGGAGAAACAAAAAAAAATTGCACAAGGCTGACAACTGCTTTCATTTTTTTCTTTCTCTTCAAAATGCCAACCAACCAATCAACCTGATCAAAAGTATCACATCCAAATTAATACTCGTGAATGATTGCCTCCTCTCGGGCGCTATGACATACTCACGTCCTGTCTCTTTTGGGGAACCACAGGGCAGGTGTGTGCGTGGCTGAAAATGAACATTTCGGAGGCACATTCATCTTGAGCAACGCAGGCGACGTCCGAGTTAGCTAAGAATGCAGAACCCCAAACAACACGACTCCAAGACAACATTTGCATTTCAGCAGGGCAAATCAAACAAATTACCTCCTATATAATGTAAGGATCGCAACACACATGGGAAAACTAATCAGAGCAATTATTTGTTATTTTAGGGCAAACGGCAAATATCCTCGATAATCATTGATTGTATCTATTAGGTATCTTTCGGGAATTTTATTGTTGCGCAATTTCCTCGGAGACCAGTCGGTGCGGGTATTATGGCCAATTTGCTCTTCCGTCTTGTGGAAATTTCATTCGGCATTTGAAGCATTTGATTATTTTACGTAATTTTACGTACAAGAATTCCAAAACTGAAGCTGAGAGCCGTCATGCATCGCTTGAATTTGAGCAATTCACATGCGCCATCGAATAATAAGCCTAACTATGGCAAATCAAAAGAAAAGTATACTTAATATTTCGTAGCAGTGCAAAATTGTGCCCAAAACAAAAGCAGAACAGCAAAAAACAAAAACGCTTTTCTTGATTTGCGTTCCTTTTCTTGGCACCCCGACTCCTCCACAACTCCGATGCAATTCATTCTGCATCCAACTTCACACAATGTTCGCAAAAAACGAGTGCCTCACCCTCTGCCGTGGTAACTGTTGCTGTAGCAGACCCGGATTACATTAAAATTTTCTGCAACAGTTTTTGGGTATGGGACAATAATAATAACAATTTGCAATGCGGAAGACATTGAAATGTTTTTTGCAAACTCGATTATTTGCACTGACGTGTCAAACCCGGCTCCCATGATCTTATCCAGCCCCCTTCACCCTGACACCCGCACCCGCACCCGAGCCGACCGGTCCCGCCACGCCCCCGCTAGCAGTTTCACCATATCCAAAACTCATCGGGGCTTCAGGTGTGCGGTGTGCGCTGATCAATCATCTGTCCCTGTCCGTACACTGCTCGATGGGTGGCAAAATGTTGCCAGAAAAGCGGCACCAGACCTTCCCCCAACCAAAGAAATTGCATTGCGCGATGCAAATTGCGATTGACATCTGAACTTATATTGACAACTGCTGCCCTTGAGCAGACTTCGACTATTTTAGATTGGAAAATTCCGCCTAATTGTTATCTTGTTCCTCGCATTCGCATATGCCACATGAATTAAGCTGTTGGTTTAGGTTAGGTTCAGTTTTCAGGAAATACCTATGCACTCCTCCTTGGACAATCTTTAAGCAAAATGCGAAGGAAAAAGTACAAAGTCATTAGATAATTTTTTTTGCGGTTATGAGTGAGCATATCTTTTGAGATATCGGCCGGAACGGTCGGTCGACTCCCCCCCTCCACTTCGAAGATAGGTACATGTGCCTATGCCGATGTGTGTGTGGCATTATGGTGTTAGCCTGGAGAGAAGCCAGTTTTCAGACATCGCTCTTTCTGACGGACAGATTCGCAAAAAAAAAACTGAAAGGAAAAAACCTCAAGGAAAAATGTTCCCGATCCCCGCTCGTTCCTCGGACAAGGCGGTTGTTCCGCAGTATCGGACAACACGGTTACTCCAAACACTCGCCACATTTGGGGCTTTATTTCGGAACTACATCCACCCCAAAGTGAGAGACGGTAAAGTATCCTTTCCACGTTGAGCACTTTCTCTCTCTCTGCAGTTTTGATCTTGAATGCGCGCTCATAAAAAATGAGAGTTGTGTGAAAGGTTTGTTTGTTAGGTTTGCTGCTTTTTTTATCGGAAAGGTTCTTCCAATATTTTCAAATAGGGTTTAAATAACAACGACAAGATCCAGTATCTTATGTACTTTTCCCAACTTTGTGAAAAAAAACCATGTGACCCATCTGCAACAATTTTTGAGTCACGAAATGTGTGTCTGCTCAAGCTGCGCAATCTGGACCATTTCTTCTTTCAAGAGTGCGTTTTCAATGTTAATTTGCGAAAATTGCGCAAATATTCAACATGACACACGCTGAAGAAAGTGTCCTTGGCTTTTTTGTCGTCGTCGCATCAAGTGCCTTTTCCAGTGCCTGTGGCGTGGCGCATTTTGGTCTGTGCCTGCAAGCATGTTGTGTCTCTGCCCTGACTCCACCCCAACCGCAACCACCACACCATCCCATATCTATCCTCACAGGTGGAGCACGCAGCACATTGTCTTTCAATTATTTTTCGATTGTAAAGCGGCAAGTCAGAGTACAAAAAAAATTGCAAAATTATAACAATTATGTTCGTTGGAATCTATTATTGGGCTCCTGAAATACGAATAAGTACCCGCATGCACCTATCTTTTCCTACCTTTGCCGGATAACAATAACATATCTGCCTAATACGAATGCAGACATATGCTGACACAGTGTGCACGATAATTATATCCAACAGACTTTTAAAACAAGTGCACTCAGCAGGTGGCAATCTCGACGATTCGGGAGAAACAAAAAAAATTGCACAAGGCTGACAACTGCTTTCATTTTTTTTCTTTCTCTTCAAAATGCCAACCAACCAATCAACCTGATCAAAAGTATCACATCCAAATTAATACTCGTGAATGATTGCCTCCTCTCGGGCGCTATGACATACTCACGTCCTGTCTCTTTTGGGGAACCACAGGGCAGGTGTGTGCGTGGCTGAAAATGAACATTTCGGAGGCACATTCATCTTGAGCAACGCAGGCGACGTCCGAGTTAGCTAAGAATGCAGAACCCCAAACAACACGACTCCAAGACAACATTTGCATTTCAGCAGGGCAAATCAAACAAATTACCTCCTATATAATGTAAGGATCGCAACACACATGGGAAAACTAATCAGAGCAATTATTTGTTATTTTAGGGCAAACGGCAAATATCCTCGATAATCATTGATTGTATCTATTAGGTATCTTTCGGGAATTTTATTGTTGCGCAATTTCCTCCAAAAAGGATAACTCTTCAAAAAAGGATCCACCCTTAGGCCTTTTGTTGATCATGGTCACTCAACAAACATATCAACACCATCTGTTCGAAACCAGCCACAAATTGAGACCTTTCGCACTTTTATTGGCCACAAAAAGTGTTTTACACTTTCAGGCCATGCCATTTGGACATGTAAGATTCCATTGGAAAATTGTAACTGTCGAACCCTAAGTTTCTTCAAACGTAAATAGAAAAATGCAGATTGCATCTTCTTTCTCTAACTCATTTGGACAAACATTATTGCTGTCGGTGCAGCTATTTTTTAATTTTGTCGCTATTCTTTCCAACACGCAGCTATTCTACTGGCAATTTTCACTTATCTGGGATTCTCGCTTTCAACCAGCATTATTTCGCAGTTGCAGGGACTCCTGGGCTCGTCCTCTAATCAATATTGGAATTTTAACATCACTTTTGTGTTTGTGCACTCTTGAATTTTGTGCTAACTTTTGAAATCATGTTTTGATCAATTGTTTTTTTTTTTTGAAAATTGAAACCAAAAATTATTATTTATTATTATTATTATAATAATAAATAATAATTTTTGGTGAAAACAACTTTTTCGTGAAATTTTTAAGGTTTCTGCCCACTTTTTTTTCTCAATGCTGTATTACGCGTTTAAATTGATTCGGTTCACTTTGAGAGATGTACCAAAATTCAGAACATGATTTTAGAGGCCTGATGAAACAGTGAGGTAACAATTTAACATTAGAGGACTTCACCTGTCGGAAAATCCCGATCAACCACCAGTCAGGCTTCCTGCACCCATTTATCGGTTTTCAATAATTTCTTTCAGCTCCGTTTTCAGAAATGATTTCTGCTTCACTTTGATTCATAAGTCTATTCAATAATGAATCAGGTAGGTATAATAATAAACCTGCACAACAATAATTGATTATTGTAGAACAGCGAGGAGATTGGAGATATAGGGCCGATTTTTTAAACGAAGTCCATCTTTTTGGCCGCGGATTCTTTTATTTCTGTGTACAAAATTGCATTTTTTGTCAGCACTCAGATCTGTAGAACAATATCCCAGGCTGTTGAGTGAGAAAGTTCTCTTTTGCTTTTGAGTTTCTCACCTCTCATGCCAGATTTCGCCTGTGGGAGAGAACACCTTTCTTTAGAAGAACTACTACTACAAGTACGGCGAGGCACGGCGAGGCACGGTAAATGAAATTTGCCATGGCACTTGTGTGTGCATCCTCCTTCGGCGATGCATGGTGAATTTGGTCGGAAAGACAGACTTAAGTGGCCAGTCTGTTAGTCCTTCGGATGGGACTTTAAGAAGGAGGTCCCGTGTGTAGCATCACACTGCGCACGTTAAAGAACGCCTAGCTCCAGGTCCAAGACAGAGGCCTGGCAGGTTACATGAACACAGAAGCCACTTGGTATCACCCGCCGATACTCGACGTCGGTTCCTGCGGGTTGGCTGTGCCATAATACCGGCAGTATCGGCAGTTGTGACTGAGGTCTTGGGACCTGGAGCGGTGGGTGCTGTTGCGATTGCCCTCGGGAGTATGCCGGTACCTCGCCGGGACCCTTGATTGGGTGCCTGGAGCGGTGGGTGCTGGAGCAGCTACTCTCAGGTGACATTTGCCAGTACCTCGCCGGGACCATGGCTGACGATACAATAAAACATAAACGGTCGGACCACCAGCCTAAGGCTATCTGTCCATAAGACCCAAAGAAGAAGAAGTATTGAACTGTTGCAAGATAATGGACAGTAAATTGACTGTGAGGTCTAGATCAAGTGTGTGACTGAATCAATACCCCAAAAGGAAAAAGAAAGCATATCCGAAAAGGCATTTTCAGGTCTTTGCTCAATGAATCAATGCCGACCGACTGAAATGCAGTGATTCGCCCCTGTCCTTGTCCATCCTGCAGTTCGGTTGGTTGATTGCGATGCTATACAGGGTGATTCTGACATAGTTGGTCATACATCGTTTTCCGCTTCGTTGGTGTCCGCATCGTGGTGAAATTCTGAACAAAAAATGTAGAGGGACTTTTTGCCGTCTGATGACTTCTGGGGGTATTCACCGAAAAAAACATGGCACCACACACTGCAATTCATGACATTACATTGAGGTCACTAAAAAGCACATAAAAACAAATTGATAAACAAACCCAATGACACGCAGGGATGGCAGAGAATGCATTCTCTGCCATCCCCGCGTGTAATTTTTAGCATTGGCTTTGTTTTACAGGTGCCATTTTGTGACCTCAATGTGATGTCGTGAATTGCAGTGTGTGGTCCCGTGTTTTTTTTTTCGGTGAGTATCCCCAGAAGTCATCAGACGGCAAAAAGTCACTCAACATTTTTTGTTCGCAGAATGTCACCACGAAGCGGAAAACGAAGGATGGCCAACCATTTCAGAAAAACGCTGTATGTGGCATTGGAAGGTACACAGGTATCACCTGCGCTTGCACTCCTGCTTGCACTCCTGTAAGCATGAACGAGTACTCTCAAAGTCATCATCAAGAAGAAAGCAAGAGATGATATGGTGATCAGTTGTTGCAGTTCATTGAACCCAAATTTTTTTAAACAAAAATTGTACGTGACGTGTTGACATGCACGTTGCAATGTGTGCAGTAAAATGCGAATGCGTTTTTCCCATCTTATCTGATCTGCTAACGGTAGTTTGATGATGAGGCAACAAGGGGACTGCCAAGCAAACGCATGCATCCAGGTGGACATCGACAAACACATACACACACACACTCATGGACGCATCACACGAACAGACACACACCCACGGGGGAACTTGGCAGATTCTGCCTGACTTAAAGCCGACCGAAATGCCGATGAGCTGAGTGTTGCTTTGAGCAATGTGCAGAGAGCCAGAGAAGAGCCGTTCATTGATAAGCAGCAGTCGTTGTTAGGCAGAATTTTATTCATTTTGTTTTTGCTCTTATCTTCTCCCATCCAATCCGACATCGTTGTTATGCAATCAAAGACAGTTGCGTATGCGTGAGTAGTTGCTTGGCAACCATTCATGGGCCTATGCCAACATTAAAAAATCATTTCTTTTTGTCCTGCGTGATGTGATTACTGATTACTGATGACTGTGATGATGATTGGCAATGAATGAGAATGTGTGGCCAGTGGCCCTGCCAACAAGTGTAAGCAACAGCAAGGTCTATCTCAACATCCATTTCCACTCCAATATCAAAATGCAGATACGAGTATGGAGAAAGCCACTTTCTAATCACAAAGAGCAGAGAGAATAGCTTTGGAAAGAGACACATTCGAGTTCTTGCCATGTAAATTTTCCATGTTTTCAATTCAATTCAATTTTTTTGTGTTTCTTTTTTTGGTTGCCCCATTATCACACTTCATTCTTTATGCTACAAACATATGTCAATGGATAAAAGAAGAATATTCATCTCAGAATAGAAATCTGTTCCAAAATATCAGAAATATCAATGTCAACAAGAACCTTAGAAAGCGCCTGTGGGCCTATGCCTGTGTTAAAATTTACACTTTTTTCGGGAACAAGTACCTTCAAACTTGGGAACCCTCAGAGTAAAGTCGTCTGAAGCAGGAGATGCAGTATTCTACAACGGAGAATTTCAACGTTTAATCCTACAAAGCCACCAACTGATTAAGCGAAATTATTCTTTTTGTTCAGCAAAAGCAGCTAGAGGGGTATGGCGCAGCATGGAAACATTTGGTCAAGCACATAAAAACACAATAATGTACTGCATAGTCAATAAATGTCAGTAAAAAAATTTTAAACCTGAGTGTAAAATGCAGAACCATACAGCTAACGATGGATAACAATGTTTTACCTATTCCTGAGCTCGGATGTTCGAGCTTTCGCAATTATAGGTGATGTGGCAGGAAGGCTATTCCAGGCCAGGATTGTTTGGGGAAAGAAATAATTGAGGAGAACATTTCGTTTTGCAGATAGGCATTGGTTGAAGTCGTGCCATTGTCTGTCCGCCTCTGAGTTGCTTTAAGCCAATACACTGATGGCAGAGGGAAGTCAACATAGAGATGGCAAAGAGGGAAGTCGGAAGTCAGCATTGTCCATCATAACATCAGTTGACAAATCGAGACAAATCAAGTCGTTGAGAATTGCGCTTTCACTCAAAAGTTCTTTCATATTTGCCAGTGATTGCGGGCCACTCGTCTCTGAACACTTTCCAGAACGTCAATTTCGATTCTTTTGCTTTTGGATTCCACAGTGCGCAGCCATATTCAAGAATGGGAAGGACAAGAGAGACATATGCCTGTCTTTCTGGTTCACTGAGGCTTGTTTTAAATTTCGCAGGATATACCTAACTTTGGCAGAGGCCTTGAAAACGACGGCATTTATATTGGGGTCCCATGATTTATCATGGCTAAGCAAAACATGGCACCTATTTGAATGTGAGAGCAACTTCCATTGGCCTGCCATGAATTTTATATGAAAGAAGGACAGGAATACCCCTGCTCACAAAATAAATTGAAATCTCTACCGATGACCTTTTAATAATCACCCTAGTGCAGTTCACCGCTGCATTCCACCGTAAATCGCTCATTTTATTTCCCAGAAAAATAAAAATAAAATAAAAACAATGAAATGGAAACAGTTAAAATAAATAAAAATAAGAAGCAAATATATCAAAATAAAAAGTAAAAAAATCTGGAATTTTTTTTATTATTTTATGGTTACAAAATAGCTGTTTTCTTTCATTTTTTCATCTCCACCTGCTCTATTCCCCGTTGCAACATTTTGGAATTTTATGCCTCCTTTTCCATTTTCAATCGTGACCAAAAGTATGTATAGTGGTGGCGGAATTAATGTTCTTATACATGTAAAAAATTGCGACTGTTCCGATTTTAGTGAGAAATCCAACCCGCAGAAATTAAAGATCTTTTTTTTATCAAGGAGGTCAAAAGCTGAGACTTCTAGAAAACTTAGTTGCAATCTGAATCTTTAATTTCTACCGCAAGTTTCGGAGGCAACAGTTAAAGGTGAACAAAAACACATGGGGAAACACATGCCGTTACAAAACCACAAAAATATATACACGTTAAAAAATTGAATGCTGCTTATGTTTCTTTTGTTCTTCTATCCCAAAAATCAAGCTTTCATTTTAACCAATCTGTCAAATTAATTTTTAATTAATTCAATTTTATTTTTATTTAATAAACCAAGCGTCACTATCTTATCTTCTCTCATATCAGTGGTCGATTTGTTCCCCCTGAACTCTTTCAAATATCTGTGAGCAACACTGTCTATAGCACTTTGAACTGGGGTGAGCATATCAGTTCAATCGTCAACTTTTCAGTAATCCGACGCAACCTGTCTCACGCAGTAAAAAAGTGTCAGGTTCGACGCAACCTGCCTCACACAGAAAAAAGTATCAAGTTTATGGCATGCAAATCGTCTGTTCTACCCATTCTGGAATATGGGTGCTGTGCCTGCGGGATCCTTTTCTTGTCAGTCACATTGACGTACTAGAAAAGGTGCAGAGAAGTGCGGCACGGTTCATGAACGACTACAACTACACATCCAGTGTAACGGCTATGCTCAATGAGCTAGGCCTCTCACCTCTGTTTCAGAGAAGGTCGGACAGACGCATTTCACACTTTGAAAAAAAAAATCCTTAGGAGTTCCCTGCTTATCCCTCTTCCAGATGAAATTCGAGCAAGCCAGTTCAATAGCAGGCCGCTCTCATAACAACAAACTTTTGGTCCCCACTATAAAGTTAAACGCACACTTTCATTCTTTTTTTCCTAAAACCCTTCGGGAACGGAATTCTCTCCCCCAAGGACTCTAATTTAATTTGAAATCCCCCCGCTCCTTGAATTAACTTCACTTTTTCAAACTCTCCACATTTTTAGTTTATTTCATCGTTTTTTAAACTTTGTTTCTTTTCTCTTTGCACTCGTAGTCGTTCTCTGGCCCTGTTCAGATGTTTTTTGTAATCCTTGACTGTTGATAAGGTGGATGATAATGTGTCTGCATTTACAAGGCAAATTACAAATACAAACAAGATTAAAAGGCTCACTTCCAGGGAAGCCATGGTTTTGTCTTTTGCAGTGTAGTAACTTTGGAAGTGATTTCCAGAACAATTGTAAAAATTGCATAACCAGAAAGTTTGGCAAAATGATTAAATTAAAAGTGGCATTTGTGGAAGATATGAGATAGTGGTGAGGAGAGAGATTCATGTCAAATTGGGTGCGATGAAAACTGTAAAACCAATTTCTGATGATGATGATTAGGTTTCCAAATATTCGTATCTGTTGGAAGCTTTCAACCAAAAAAGTAGGCCTATGTCGTCCGAACGGCAGTTTCTATTCTGTCTGCTCTTTGCACACAAACTGTCAAATGACATGGTTCTGAGAGAGAAGCATTGGGGATCCAAAATTCCTGGGGAGGAATAGAAACTATAGAGAACGGATGTTGGGAAATATCTAAAAAAAGTTATTGCAATGTATTCAACAAAAATACACACGAATGCTGCGTAAGTTTTCAACATTCACTTGAAGCGCAGTAGGCATTACACGAGGATGCCTTGAGGATGTGGCAGTTTTTCAGTTTTTGAATAGGCGTACCCTTGGAAAAAGGTCAAGGGTAGCCTTGGCCGAGGGCTCGGGGGTAACCTTCCCTATTGTGCATCTCTGGTCGCAGTGATGATTATTCGTCGGTGCGTGAACGGCCGTTAATTTAGCAGATGGATGAACGCTTCCAAGCAATGGAAAAGGAATAGCGTTGTGGATAGAAATTAAAGTTTTACAACACCAATCTATTGCATTGTATATACACATCGAATTGGCAGCTGTTTTGAAGCTGATTGTGAATGCAAATGGAAAATCTGGCTGGAAGTGAAGGTATACAATCAGCGGCAAAATTTCGGAAGCTTTGATTCAAGTCGCAAAGCGAATTGACGTTGCCATGGAAACCGTTTTATTTGTTTTTCGACTGATGGATGATAACTTCATTAAAGTCAGGGAAGCAAGCTACGACACAGTGTTGCGCAGACGGTAAACTGTGTGGGCGACGCCATTCCTGAATCGCCGCTTGATGCATGCAAGACAGACAGAGAGAGGAGAAGTCTGCATTGTTGGGTTCCACAAAAGCGGCAATAAAAGTGCGATCACGAGGAGATCCGCGGTAGCGCAACGGTTAGCGCGTTCGGCTGTCATTCGAGGGGTCCTGGGTTCGAACCCACCAAGGGGCAGAATTTTGTAGATCGAAAGTTTGCTCGGAAGTGCAGATATCCCTTTTGTTTCTTTCTCATCATGATTTCCTGTCTTTTTTGGGATCGATTTTCAC
>JASGXE010014645.1:0-19458 GCA_030068105.1 Sinentomon sp. SZTP_YWyxl
TCATTCCGGGTACCTGCCAGTGTTCTCTTGAATAAGTTGTTCAAATCTAAATTGTGACATTTCTTTCAATATCTCAGAACCCCCTTTTCTGATTCTTTTTTCTGTTGTTTTTTTTTTCTCTATCTTTTTTTCTCGTTCTTCATTCTTTTTTCTTCTTTTCTTCCATTTTGTTTTTGTTTTTGTTTTTTATTTTTTATTTTACATTCCTACCTGCATCCCTATCTTCTCGGAAGTTCTATTTTCACTATTTTTTCCACTTTTGTGTATTTTTTGTTATTTTTTGAGATTATGTGAATGGGTATTGCATGAGGAGATGAGAGCTAGATGATTGTTCAAGGTTGGATATTGTCTGGTTGTGTATGTGTGTGTCTGCGTGGGTCTATGAAGTGATTGCTATGGTGATGATTGCCTTAATGGCATGAAAACCTGTCGAACAGAGTAAATCTGATACCGATACCAAAAATCAGAACTCAACAACAAATAAATCAACCCCCACATGCACCCAAAAAGGGCTGACATTGGGAACTTTGGGCGGCATATCTCCAAAATGGGGGGGTCTCAGCGAATTTTGGCACTCCACAAGTTTGATTCTTACGGGCATGAGGAGCACGTGAAATCGGTTTTTCCAGTAATTTAGGACCACCCTGTTTAAGTAGACAACTTCTGCCTCCTGTTTTCACTTGCGACAAGCAGTAGACGGCAAAAGAATCTGATAGCTTTCGCTTGAAAACAGTTCAACGCGTGTCATTTCAAAGACTTCCTTGTGTTTCGACCAATTTTGGACTAAATATTTAAGCAAATAGACTTCTGTACAGGACATCCCGAAGATGGCAGCATCTCTCACCTCGCAGGATGAGGCACTCAGGGCGTGCAGTCAAACCGATAGGGCTTTACTGATACTGACTGTGGTTGCTGGAGATCGAGCTTTAGTTCGCCTGATAGTTTCCCGTTAAAAGTTTCAGTGAGCTGCATCAGAGGACAAAGGGAGCTTTATGACTTGTTCTCAAACACAAATTTGCATTTTCAGCATCCGGAATGAATGCCGAGAAATTTGACGTAACCGCGGCCACTCGACCGGACAATAAAAGAAGCCATGTTTAATCCGTTACTGCATCAGTGGCGGATATAAATTTTGATTGAAATGGGGGCAGCTTATACCGAAGAAAAAGTTGGCTGCCAAAACTGCGCAATCAAACGCTCCGAATCTAACCTGCGTGCAAAGTTGGCTCGTATCTTGGATTTGGCTTATGTGGGCCAGTTCGAATATGTTGCGAAAGCTCGGTAGTGACGCTAATATTATTCAACTATACCTATTCTCTTTGCATGGAGAATTCGCATTTGGGGGATTGTGTTAGTTCCAGGCGCCAAATACTTGAGAAATCGCAGTTTGTCACTCTCGGCTTCGCTTTAGCAATTCTGCAGAAGGCATGGATCAATTTTCTGTAACAATGGAAAATTGATAATCCTTGTGCATAGAAATCAAATTACGCCGCACAAATCCATCCACTAAATTAACTATTAAATTAGAGCTTGGTGTAACTTATACAATGTGGAATATGGCTGACGATATTTGTGTCACATTTACGCGAAATTCACCGTTTGTAACCTCGAAAGATACGAACACATCGAATTCGCTCTTTGAAGACATGGAATTCGCTCCCATCTATATCCCCCGGATGACGCCCATGAGTGAAATTCTGCGTCCTTAACCGTGCACCACTGTGGCTCCGGGCGTCCACTTCGTCGTGATTAATTAAAAATTAATGGAAAATTGAGCAGAGTGTTTTCGTGGCTTGTAGATTTCCTCGAACGAATAAAGAAGACGGGAACCAAGAGAACTTCGGCCGAAGTGAAAGGAAGGCCGAAGGGAAATATGTCACACTGAATTTGTCGCTTGTCACTTTCCCATCAGGCGGTTGTGGCTGTCGTAAGTTGGAAATTGAATAAGGAGGTCGTCGACAATGCAAATTGGTCTAGCAATATAAAGGCTATTGAAAAATATGCAAAATTTCTAAAAATAGGCGGGTCGTCGACAATGCAAATTGGTATAGGAATATATAAAGGCTATTGAAAAATATGCAAAATTTCTAAAAATGGGCGGGTGGAATGTGAATCTCGCGCTTTACTGAGACAGAATTTATAAGAAGAACGTAGAGGCTAAAAAGTGGATAAAGTGTACGACTTGCTCAAAATTACCCGATGTAACATGACCAAAATCATGCTCCATCGGGCTGAACATGATTTTGGCCAGGCTGAGTCGGGCAGTCAGACTGAGTGGGCTTCCTTAGTAAAATATCTTGGTGATACACATCCCGCGCATACTCTTCGAAGATGTTATGAGTTCACTCGTCACAATCAATGGCAGCATGCGTGCGCCGCAAAACGAGTGAAATTCGTGCAACCTGTGAAACTGCATCGAGTCCTTGAACATTGGAATGCCCCTGATTTAGCCATATTGACATTGGAATTTCTCCAAATGGTTTTGGTGGACCTCCAACGAATTCCTCTCATATACACCATTCGGTTGGTCGTTGGAACAACAACTCCCTACTAACTTTTCGTTCCACGATCCAATAGGTATGTAGTCGTATCTGCCCCCATCACGCTTTTGATATTGATAGACGTTGTATCTGCCGTATGCGTCACCGTCTTTGTTGAAGCGGACGTCATTGCCTTGCATTCCTGTAACGAAAAAAAGGAAGCACGTAATTATCAAAACCATTGTTGGAAATCTCATTTGATCTGAGCATGTGAAACCCGAGCAGATCTTGTGCTCAATTTCACCAACGAGGATCAAGCTTTGATCTCGGATCAAACTCTGATCCTGGATCAGGCAATTTTAAAATCCATGCGTGCTTGATCTCGGATCATGCAGTGTTTGATCCGAGATCAAAGCTTGATGCAACTTGGCATAAAAGATAACAAGCGACCAATTCTGTTCCGGCGATAGAAGCATCTGTGTTTTTATGATTGGTTAATTTCTGTGTTTCAAATTGTCTGCACACACACACGCACAAGGGTATTTCTTAGAAGACAGTCGCAGTATTCTGCATTATTCCGAAGATTCAAAAGTATTCTGCGGTTTTTAGACATTCAAGCATTCAGGTATTTTAGGCATTCAAGCCTTAAACATTCACTTTTGGAGTTTAAAATGCGATAAAATAGATTCTTCACTGCACAAATAAGATCAGGTTACTCAAACGAGACAAAACTAAATGCTCAATGCATATAATGCGAAGCTCCTATTCAACATTCTGCATTCGGCATAACCTTATAAACATTCATTTTTGGGGTTTAGATGCAATAAAATAACGTCTTTACTGCAAAAATAAGATCAGAATACACGAAGCAAAACTAAATGGTCTATCCAATAATGGAAGCTCCCATTCAAAAATACCTACTAAACATTTTCATTCGAGTCACATTTCTTCCGGGTTGTGAAGAGCTGAGAGGGCTGATGACCACTTTCTAGTTTTAAATCAATTCTGCTTCAGTCCTGCGGCATTCTTTCTTTGCTGAATTGCGGGTCTTGCTTTTGTTTGCCATAGAAAGGCTTCACCTTTTTACAAAGTTTCGCTCTTCTCGTATTGTCCCTGAGATGTCGATGTCAAAGACAAACTTTGAAAGGAGAAGTCCTCATTTGCCGCACTCTTCCCGAACCAAAACATGCCAAGAAGATGGTCGGGGACTTGTGACCGTCAGACACGTGCCCGTTTTCGAAAAACCATCGTCCCGTTTTGCGGCAAGCGTTTTCTCGTCGGTCAAGTTGGCCCACCGGCCACCAGTGTCTTGATTCAATTATAAACAGCACCGAGAGATCTGATTCGCGTAAAGCAAATGCCGGATGATATTTTCTTTTTTAAACAGGGACGCTTTGATGACATCTCTGAATAAATTCCGAAAAAAATGTGTGACGATGGAACTTGCTTCAAAATATCTGCGGTGATTGTTTTACGCTTACAGACAAGATCTCCCTACCGTTGAAAGTCCCAGCTGCAATGTTAAAGGGGGTTAAGTCGTTTTTAAGGGGGGACACAATTGCGTGATAGCAGGGAAAGATATCAGAAAACAGCTGCGCTCTAGTCGTGCAATTATGTCCCCCCTTTGGTGCCAGTATGCGGCACAAGGGCATATTTTTTTCCCAATCCACTTCCGCATGCGCGTCTCTGATTGGCTGTTGGGAATTCCAGCCAATTTCAACATCCAATTTTCAAAACCTCACGGAATCAAACCTAACCTGACCTAACCTAACCTAACCTGACCTGACCTAACCCTGTTGCGACCCAAGAAAAAGTTGCGAAGCGGTGGCAAACATGCCAAATGGCAAAAAGCGGTGGCAATGCAAAAATCCCAAAATTGATGACGTCACACATTTGGACGACGTGATTGGCTGTTGCGAACTCCTGGTCCGCGGAAGTGGATTGGAAAAAAAAATATGCGGCACAGGGTGTGCCTTTTCTGTCGGGTAGTCGGTTAGGCCATGTTAGATTGTGTTGGGTTAGGTTAGGTCAGCTTAGGGTTCTCGTGCGTAGTGAAATTGAAACCGATTTAAAACAACCTGGACCTCACCGAACAGGAACAAATAAATAAAGCAGGAGCAAAAAAGAAGACAACAAAAAAACAAAAAACAAAGCAGGAACAAAGAAAATGCAAAAAAACTGTTTGCCGATGTCAGAGAAGTGCACAATTGCACGACACAGAGAAAAGGCACACCCTGTACCGTCTGATGGTGCCAAAGGGGGACACAATTGCATGGCCCAGAGCACAGTATTTCCGAAAATGTTTCATGCGAGCGTGCAAATGTGCGAATGTGTCTCCCATCCTTACAAACGATATATCGCGTTAATGGTATTCGAAGGCTATACGTCTCACCATGCTTTCCTCGATTGCCTG
This sequence comes from Sinentomon sp. SZTP_YWyxl, assembly GCA_030068105.1. NCBI lineage: Eukaryota > Metazoa > Arthropoda > Protura > Sinentomata > Sinentomidae > Sinentomon > Sinentomon sp. SZTP_YWyxl. The sequence goes on from JASGXE010014645.1 coordinate 4,894, forward strand.
TCAGATCATAACGGGTAAATGGTAACCACAGCTCGTTAGCACCTTTCGATGGGTCCATTCAGTTTGGAAGGTGAGACAGTAGAATATGCCGTCAACCTAGCGGGCTCAAACGCAAGCTGCAGAGTGCAAAAACCGATACGTGTGAACTGTCTCCGATGAAATAAACAAGTTCGGCTTTGGAATTCGAGATGCGGACTCGTTGTTTTCCATTGTTTTCGAATACCAAAGAACCGAATTCCGCTATGGCAGGACGACAGGAGAACGAGACAGAAATTGGTCGACGTCGCTGTGACAAATTAAATTCAGGCCTGGACGAATTGAGTGGCTTCCGCTTCTGTATTGAACTATTTTGTCTCCTATTGTTTGACCACATTGCATGTTTTTCATCCGTCCACAGACAGGCAAGTGGATAAAATCAATACTCAGGATTTGACGAAATTTCAAGTGGAAATTTCAGTACTCAGGGTTTTACGAAATTTCAAGTGGAAATTTCAGTACTCAGGGTTTTACGAAATTTCAAGTGGAAATTCAGTACTCAGGGTTTTCCGAAATTTTAAGTAGAAATTCAGTACTCGGGGTTTACGAAATTTCAAGTGGAAAATTCAGTACTCAGGGTTTTACGAAATTTTAAGTGGAATTCAGTACTCAAGGTTTTCCGAAATTTCAAGTGGAAATTTCAGTAGGCTACTCGGGGTTTTACGAAATTTCAAGTGGAAATTAAGTGCTCGGGTTTACGAAATTTCAAGTGGAAAATTCAGTACTCAGGGCTTTACGAAATTTCAAGTGGAAATTCAGAACTCAGGGTCTCGCGAAATTTCAAGTGGAAAATTCAGGCCTCAGGGTTTTTACGAAATTTTAAGTGGAAATTCAGTACTCAGGGTTTGCGAAATTTCAAGTGGAAAATTCAGTACTCAGGGTTTTACGAAATTTTAAGTGGAATTCAGTACTAAGGTTTTACGAAATTTCAAGTGGAAATTTCAGTACTCGGCGTTTTACGAAATTTCAAGTGGAAATTAAGTGCTCACGGTGGAGACACGATGTTGAGGTACAGCGTTATGCCTCTGCAGAAGCAGCGAAATAAGCAAAACCGGTGACATGATGTGCGACATAAGTTGAGGTATAAGGCAAAAATTTATATCCGACCTAATTTTTCTGCCACAACAGAAGTTATTCCGAGGCTGCTTAAACCGGAGACACGATATGCGGAATAAGTTATGCCATAGCAGAAAACATCATTTTCCGGTCAGTTTTCTGCTCCGACTTTATTCCGCCCTGGCGAGGGTTTAAGTTCAGGTATAACGATTTATTGATGACGAGAATCGATACTTGTAGCTTGATTTGCTCATGAAAATCATCGGAATGGCCCATGCACTATATTCATCGGTGTCTCACTACAGTTTTCATTCATCGGTGCATGTCGAACACCAGAATCGGTCGCACAGGTGCACAAAAACAGGTGCACAGAAAACGTCCGTCGTATCCGTAGAAAAGCGCGGCATTGCAGGATTCTTTGCAACTGTTTGGGACTATTTCGGCAAAAAAGTGATCTGCAGCGTGCGCGATCCAAAAATAATCGCTGTAACCTTCTCACGGCGAGTTTCTTGATCCCAGTAAAACGGATCTTCATAGGTGTGTAAAATATACAGGGTGTCCCGTAAATCAACCACCACAAATATCAGAATAGATTCCCCAGGACCATACAAATCGAACTTATTCATTGGAAAAAAGTGATCCGACCCCCATTTCTGAGTTATGCCCCCCAAAACTCCTCCAAAATGGACCTATTTGGGGTATTCATGGGGGAGGTAAGATTTCACCATAGAAAAGTCAAAGTTAAGGTACTATGGAACAAGGTACTATGGAACAAGGAAAACAAAAAATGTTCAGTGACAAAATACGCTCCGACCCCCCATATCCACGCAGTGGCCTGCCAAAAATCTAAAAAAGTCCGATTTGGGGTTGCTTTGGGTAAACTGAGATATGGCGATTATGGGTCGTCGTATAAAAGTGATAGTTCGCAGCCATATTCACAAAGGTATACTGAACAAACAATATTCAGACAAAAAAGTCATCCGCCCTCCGTTTCCACGCAGGAGCCACTCAAAAACCGCTAAAAAGCTTCCGTTTTCGTGGGGCTCCTATTGTTACCATGATAATGTTGTGGGTTGCCATGGCAACAACGGGAACCCCCCGAATAACGAGAAGCTTTTTAGCGGTTTTTGAGTGGCTCCTGCGTGGAAACGGAGGGTCGGATGACTTTTTTGTCTGAATATTGTTTGTTCAGTATACCTTTGTGAATATGGCTGCGAACTATCACTTTTATACGACGACCCATAATCGCCATATCTCAGTTACCCCAAAGCAACCCCAAATCGGGCTTTTCTGGCTTTTTGGCGGGCCACTGCGTGGACATGGGGGGTCAGAGCGTATTTTGTCACTGAACATTTTTTGTTTTCCTTGTTCCATAGTACCTGTCCTGAAAATTCGACTGTTCTAAGGTGAAATCTTACCTCCCCCATGAATACCCCAAAATGGTCCATTTTGGGGAGGTTTGGGGGGGGGGCAAAACTCCGAAATGGGGGGTCGGATCACTTTTTGTCACTGATTAAGTTCGATTTGTATGGTCCTGTGGAATCTATTCTGATATTTTGGTGGTTGATTTACGGGACACCCTGTATACTTCACCACATTTCGTCGATGCCAAAAATCAAGGAAAAATGCAATATGTAATAGGATGCTGTTAGTCTTATATGACAATGAGTCCATTTTTGGGGCCTGCAAGACCGAAAACGGTTGTCGTGGGGCGTGGCGCATTTCTCCTTCCATACAGATAACATATCCTGAATGATTTTCGATTCTTTACGCTATCTTGTCAAATTTGGCCGTTTCAAACCGAAAAGGATGCCTTGTTCATTCACAGGAAGTTTGGGTGCCTTTGGAGTGTTGCCCAGCCATAAATCGGGGAAGCAGAATTGACGAGAAATTGGGCTGGCACGACTCGCAACGACGCAGAAGGCTGCGCTGCAGCAAAGTCTTTGTGGCCCCAAATTAGGTAGAAAAGGTTAGGTTAGGTTAGGTTAGGATAAACTAGTTAGGAGAGGATAGGTGTGGCAGATACGATGATTGGAGTTATACAAATCTGCAGTCTGTCCTGATACAAGTCCGTGCAGTTCCTGCGACCCCTTATACATCAGCAATGAGCAATGGGAAGTCGGAGCATTTTTATTCGGAATAAAGATTGATTCGTTTGGCAACGGGGGACACATCTGTGAGATACCTACGGCCGTCCATTTCTGAAGCAGTCTTTACTCTATGCAACATTGCTGGGCCATCATGTCTCCAACGATACTGATGCGTGCGGTTTCTCCTTCACGTGTTGCGAAATATTCCCATGCCCCGCGCCCGACAAATGCGCAACCTCTCCTGTGTATTTGTCTGAATTTCAGCATAACCCCCTCAACAAATTCACAGCCCTCGCCTGAGAATGTAAGGCAAATACGCAACCCCTCTGTGTTTTTGCCTCGTCAAAAGAGAAACCCCCTTGAGAAATTGTGGACAATTCTCAATCACCCAAACCATATCAAATTCTTCATCTTTGTCTATTCGGAACACTTTATTCGTTGGATCATGTGCATATCATGGGTACCGGTTAATGGGGGCGAAAATTACAATAATTTGAGAAAAAAATGAAAAACATTTCTTTTTTAAATGCATTGCGTCGATTCCGAGATGTGGTGAATGCTGCGGCAGAGAGATCTTTGGCACTGATCTTCTGGTGTTTATTTTGTGAGAAATTGGGCTCCTCATGAAAAAAAATATTCAACAATAAGCGAAAGGATTTTCCCTTCAAATTTTTTGCAATCTTCCCGGTTTAAGTGACCAAGACTCCAGAAGAAGGCAGGCGCGCCGCTAGAAATCAAAGATGATTAACTTCATCAAAGTTGTGCAATATGCATGAACTATTATTCAGGATATTTATTTTGCATTGCAAATGCCGATCGAAAGATCAGATTAGTTTCGAATCTCATCCACGACACACTCGCTTGCGCTTCACGACTGCTGCCGACCAGCTCACCAGCGCACCGCTAAAACTTATATGGCTAAAACTGTGCGCCGAACGAAACGTGACGTCACTGACCACTGTCAGCCAATCGCGGGTCGCGTTTTCTTATTCCGCAGTTAAAGCAGAAGATGATGTCTCCGGTATAAAGTTGAGGCAGAAATCCAAGCGCACAAAAATATCTGCCACAGGTTGGGGTTTTTCCTCGGCATAAATGGACATCATGTCGCCGACTTTTTCTGCCGGAACTTTATGTCGCGGCAACGGCATAAAAAAGCAACGGCACATTTTCTGCCGCAATAATTTATACCTCGACATCGTGTCTCCACCGTCAGGGTCTCATGAAAGTTCAAGTGGAAAATTCAGTACTCAGGGTTTTACGAAATTTTAAGTGGAAATTCAGTACTCAGGGTTTACGAAATTTCAAGTGGAAAATTCAGTACTCAGGGTTTTACGAAATTTTAAGTGGAATTCAGTACTCAAGGTTTTACGAAATTTCAAGTGGAAATTTCAGTACTCTGGGTTTTACGAAATTTCTAGTGGAAATTAAGTACTCAGGGTTTTACGAAATTTCAAGTGGAAAATTCAGTAATCAAGGCTTCACGAAATTTCCAGTGGAAATTTCAATACTCAGGGTTTTTTCGAAATTTCAAGTAGAAAATTCAATTTTCAGGATTTTTGCGAAATTTCAAGTGGAAAATTCAGGGTCCGAAATTTCTTGAATCCAACTACCTCAAGGTTAGAGAGCCCTCTGTTGTGCCCTCTGTTGCTACGCTTAATTCTAAGTCGCACTTATTTATTTTCTGTTTCCTATGTGTCCTCGTATTTTGGGCCACATTTGAAAGCCTATCGTTAACACTGCTTTGTCATTGTCTGAGAACCGTGCAATTTCAGTTGAATTGTTTTCTATCAAAACTTTTTTTGCCTTCGAGGGAAAAATTCATTCAAAGAAGTGGAAATAGGAAAGAGGACATGAACTGGGCATTGTCAAAGATATTCGGTTATGCGGTTGACAGAGAAGTTAAAAGTCATTAATCCCAGAACAGAGCAAAGCAGAAAAGAACTTTTGCTCTTTCAGAAATTTGAACAAAAAAGCCCAGAGTTAAGAAGTTGTTTTGTATTTAAATTTTCTTTTAAAAGAGTTCTTTGTTATAGGAAATTTCTTTTTTACACAAGGTTCTACGAAATTTGCAGATTGTTTGAAAGTTGGAGTTGCTCAAAGAACATAATCCTGCTTAACTCACCGATCAAGATTCTATTCATATTGTTCGGAAACAAAACATAGAGCCATAAGGTATACGATGATACCACATTGAAACCTAAACAGGATCGTTCTTAAAAGTGGTGTAGGAATTGTTTCCGCAGGGATCAAACTTGGCAGTGGTCGAGCAACAAAATGTGCTTCGCCCCCCCCCCCTATTTTTGGATAGATGTGGTCCCCCAACGTCTCCAAATTGAGCCATCTTTATTGCGTGCCTGTTGGGATTGATTTATTATTTGCATGGCCTTCATTTTTGAAAAGCGTATTCAATCGCTTTTTAGTGAGAAAAGATTGAGTGACAAATTCTCTGCGACTCCCCAATTTGAAAATATGGACCCACAAAATCCCCAAAATGAGACCTCTCATCTTGCCTGAAGAGGTTCTTGATTCCATTCTCGCTCAGCAACTGTTTTTTGAGGGCGTGTTCACCACGGTAAAGTAAAGAGAAAATGATTAGTCAATTCTCTAAAGATAAAAGATTGGGATAAATTTGCTCCGACCCCCCAATTCGGAGATATGGCCAACAAAAATCCCAAAAATGAGCCATTTTGGTGCGCCTTTGGGGGCTGATTTCATTTTCACACAACACCCATTTTTAGCGCGGGCGTAATAACGATATTAATATTCTCCGAGACCCCTGTATCAGAGTTACAAAGGAATGCCCAATGTGGGCCAATTTGGATTGCAGGGAGTTGATTTCATTTCTCTCATTTTAGGGCGCGCATTTTCCATTGCAAACGGGAGAGAAAACATTCAGTAATATAAAATGCGCCCCGAAACCCCAATTCGGAGAAAATGATGATAAATGATATATGACTAAAATTGTAAATTGACTCCTGCAGCGATGGCCGACAAACGGTCATTTTCATCAACATTTTCGCTTCCGTTCACCGTGGTGGCTGAACACGTCTTTCAACTATCACAGCACGCCAAAATGGGCTAATTTTGGATATTTTTGGTAGCCACATATCTCAGGATTTTGGAGCAGGGATCAGAACGATTTTTGTCGTTGGATATTTTCTCTATTTGCCTCGCGGAACACGCTCTCCGAAAAATTAAGCTGTGTAATAACTAACTCAATCACAGGCGCCCAAGGAGGACACCATATGGGGCGACATTGGAGTTCATCTCTGAGATGGGGAATTGGAAAACATTATGTCACCGAACAAGTAGGATTCCTTCAGCTCATTCCATTTGAAGAAATAAACTGAGAATACTTCTCACTTTTCCATTCAAACATTCAGCGAAACTTTGATTTCTGTGCCGAATCCCCAGTTCTCTGTCGGCTTTTCATTGTTGCGGGAGTTCTGATTACACTTTAAGCATACTTGTGAGCATTCTCAGCTCATATCTTCAAGTGGAATGAGCTGTACGGGCATAAGGGACACTTCCTATCAATATTGCCCATCTCTTTGACGCATTTGAAGAAAGGAAAGGTGAATCCCACCACTTTATAATTCAAATCTTTGGGCAATTTCGCAATAATTTGTTCAACATGTAAGTAACGATTGATATCTGCATGATATGGTGCGATAGAAAATCTGGGTTCGAGTGCATTACGTTTCTGGTACGACACCAAACGACAACACTTCTTCGGCTCTAAAGTTCCAAAAAGCCTACAAATCCTTGGTTTTGAAGTTACTTTTCTGGCCCACAAGCCACTTCACTATACAACATGTCTCTGAAGTCTCTTCTTGTCCAAATTTTGGCAGACTACCAAATTTTGGCAGTCTCTTTACGCACGTTAAAATGGCTATTCTACTGGAAAACACTTTTGGTAATTGCATTTCTTGCGGTCCTGGTGGTCTAGTTCGAACACGAAGCCTCACAATGATCGCTATGGAGGATTTACAGGTTTGATCCTCTCGATTTCCGTGAACCTCCTGTATATCGAATATGAATTATTCAAACCGAGGAACAGTGCAATAAACCGGGATTCAACTCGGGTGGGCCTATATACTGATCCAGATCGAAATACATCCGCGAAAGCCGAAAACCTCGGGCGCCTGCAGCTTGATTGAATAAACATTTCAGTTTCTTTACCGATGTACCGAGGTCTATACGAGTATAGACCTCGGTCGGATGCGGGAAGATTTTGCATACGGCAAGTATTAGTTTAGACAAGATAGGAGGTATACGTACAGGGATGCTAAACCATCGATTCTGGATCGGCAGGATGTTTTTAACTGCGTGATTCAATGATATGGACGTCTCCCACGTGAAGTCATGAAGGCTTTTTTGCTTTTTAATCCTATGGAATAGTTTGGTTTGGGATTGTAAACGCAGTTACAATCACATTACGTAAAAAGTTCGCGGATTCCCTTCGACCAAACGAACACTATAGGCCCAAATCAAGACATCTCAGCTTAATGGTCGTCCGATTGAATCCAAAATCGCAAGGAAAATCGGCAATCATAATTTACAGTGATCCTGTCAGATTTTAGGCTCGCGTGATAAGCCAACATCTGCACGGTTTTGGTCCTATGATGAGGCAAAATGCCTTTTGAAAATATAAAAATCTGCCATTTTTCTGTGTTTCTGTTACCATATGTTGTGAAAATGCGCTGTTAATACAAAGGCGCTCGTTACAATTTACATGATTGACGCAGCGCCGTGTAAATGGATTAGGGTCACCGATAAAAATCTTGAAATATTTGCACTTAATGCAGTTCCTTCCGTATTAACATTACCGTTAAATTCTACAGTTGATTTCGAACGAAAGCGAACTCGTAACTTGCGGCATATTGTGTGCAGTTCCAAGTTTCTTTTCCCATTTAAATTTCACAGCTAACTTCGATGAACTATGAAACTTGAGACATTTGTGTATCGTATGTAGTCCTGTATTAATCATAAATATTCCCGTTAAATTCAACATAGCTGACATCTAACGAAGATGTCACGTGCGCAGTTCGGAGTTAATTTTCCCGGTAAATTTCACAGTTGACTTCGAACGAAGTGTAGGTGACTGCAGAAACATTTGTGTGCAGTTCCGTATTAATTTTGCCATGGTGCATTTATTGCCGCATAAATGAAGTCTCCCGAAGTGTTCATGCATTTGGAGTTATATTACCGATGTTAATCGTACTATACCGATGCTAGGCGCCATTTTTAAGGTAAAACCCGATTTGTTTACCTTTTGAGGAGCGAGGTTATTTTCCGTCACATAAATCGAGATTTTTCCTCAAGCGACGGACTCCCCTGGCGATTGAACTCCTTTGGGAACCTCCACAAAAAAGTTGTAATCGTGTTAAACGCATTTTACTTTTATTTAGTGTCGCCTTCACAGTTTGCGCTCTATTTGAGTCAGGAACGCTGCAAATTGATTTTGTGCTAAAAAAAGTCTCACGCGAAATGCAAATGCCTTCAAAATTACCTGCTTACGAAGCGAGAGGAGATACGGGAGGTTGGAGGGAAATCAATTACGGTTAAAAATGGAGACTATGGGATTAGAGAAAAGTGAAGGCGGCAAAAAGCGAACCCTTTTGATATTCACTGACAACAAAGAACAACTATATCCTATAGGGTAATGCACTTGCAATAAAAAGTCATTTGAACCCCATCCGCTCCCACTAGCATCCCCTGAATATCACTCTTTCTTTTTCGCTGCCATATTATCCTTTTGATCTCGATTCGTATTCGGCGCATATTGCGAAATCGCGGCGAAAAGGCCCACATGATAAAGCTTCATACGCTTGAATCGAGTTTTGTACAGCGTGACTCATAAATGCTCGGCCTATGCGTCATTTCTGGTGTCAAATCGGTGCAGGCGAACATAAAAGATGGAGGTTCTTTTTCTTCCAGAAGAACCCATGGCTCGACAACTTTCTGCCCGCTTAAAAACAACAAAACGGACCGATTTTTCGAAGCACGAGTGAGCAATCCATGCATGCATTCCACGTCAGAGGTACCCAATTAGAACACATTCAGAACTTGTTTTTAACAAGGAGTAGGATGGAGGTGTTCGTTTTGGAACAATTTTGGGACACATAATGTGATCTTCGATAGCCATTTTCTTGTTACAAATTTAGAACACATCATATGCGATTCGGAGCACAGCTTGGCATGTTCAAAATTGTTTGTGGTCCAAATTTGTGAGAAAATGATGTTATAAGAACACATTATGTGTTCCAAAAATGCTCCAGGAAGCACACTTAACGTTAAATCGTGTTAAAAACGTGTTAAAAACTTGCTCCGAAGGAGTTCCAAATGGAACCTCCAACTTAGAGTGTAGTTAACCTGTGCATCGGGATTTCTTGACTGCGCACGAGTCGGGATTACCTGTCATTATTTTGGTAATTACAGGCGTAAAGCAGCCCTATGTTTGACTAAGAACGATTGCGCAGACAATAGTTATACTGCTCAGTAAGCTCCAATTTCCTGACATTTAAACCAAACACCTAGTAAGTGGATGCAATAGGATGGGGATTCTAAAAGGGGGTAAGTACACAACGAAAGAGGCAACCTATGCTATTGTTCGTAAACTTATGCTACCTATATTGTTCGTTCCGCTCGACTAAGTTGATTCCGAAAAAGGATTCGGATTTGCAAAGCCTTGGAATAACATTTCAAATGAATAGACATCCAATAGCCTATAGCATCGTGCATCGTACCATTCCAAAAATACCGCAATATGTTAGGAGGAACATATTGATTTTGAGACCGCATTCTTGTTATGTACATGGCAATAGATATATTCGCAGGTTTCTGGAAGCACCCAACTGACATTGTGAATTGAGTTTTGCATTTTGGCTTTGGATGAAGGAATCTGGTCAGAAAGATTTAGATGAAAACACCAAATATTTCCGAGAATGTGATTTGAATGAAACTTGCCAACTTTTTATGTGGGACCGCAGGACCACTGACATTTTACTGATATACCCATGACGTCGTCCCCTGACTCCGTGACAACAACATATCAATGCTGTGTTAAGCTCAAAGATATATGAATTGAAAATGCCAATGTCAAAAATAAAGTGGTTTCAGGAAAACAGGGAAGGAAAACAGGGGATTCAACCAAGGGCCTTCACCACAGAGATATTCTGGTGGATTTGTGGGGAAGATAAACCCAAGGGAAAAGGACGAGAATTAAAAATCGTTTTATTGTATCGCAGGACTGCACACCAGCACACAACAGAACCGTGCTGCAGAAGAGTGCAGGCAACACAAGCATCCATTTCTCCAATTGCACAAAAAACACTAACTGCAGATTATTCAAATTAACGCCTATAACATTTTCAGAACACTTGCTACACACACATCAAACCAAGGCGCCTTATTCAAATTTACTCCGATGCAGCAAGCAGTCGATCTCTGACAGAATATTTTTTATTCAATTCGCGCGGGTCGGTGGCAAAACATCCGAAAGGGAGTCACTTTTTGCTGTCATTGTGAGCAGATTCCGTTCAGACAGACGCCAGGAAATCAGTTAACAAATATATGCCAAAAATACTCGTTTGTTCTCCAATTCTAAAGCAGCCATCCTGAATCAATCGACTTTTCGAATTTCCCTGTTCTCTGAATGAATGCACTTTCCTTGTGCGCGTTTGAAAGATTTTTGAAGATAACTTTGTTTGACATTATGATGGGGAAAAGGCATGTGAGGATATTCATAGCGAAAGGTGCATCAACATTTGAAATAACGCGCAATTATTATTCATCGAATTGATATTGTAGGTAAACTATAAGAATTACTGCCAAAACACGAATCCAAAGCAAAGTCATGCAAAACCAAATTTAACATTCGTATTCGTAATAGAAAAGTTTTTCTAAAATTTTAAGCGTTTGACAACTTGGATGTTAAGTTATCAACCGGATATCTTGACTTCTTGACCATCAACTCTTGAGTCCATCTTTGCATTAGTTTGCCGTTTAAGCGTTCGATTTCGTAAATTAAAGGCGGCTGTTCCCGATTATTTTATTTTATTTTTTATTTATTGATTTTATTTTTTACTGAAACCATGGCCTCGGTTCTGAAACAGGTAATTAAAAAAATGTTAATTCATTTTTTTTAATTTTATAAATCGGTTTGTTTCAGGGTGAATGGTGTATCGCACCTCTCATCTCTTTTCCCCATTTAAGTGTTGCCGGCGCTTTTTCCACTTGAGTGTTGCCTCCAATATACATTGATGCAGAAGTGCATAGTGATAAGAAGATAGAGGAAAGAGAGTTATTCGATGCGAGATTCTACAGGCCACTGGCACGGAAACACAGACGTCGACGAGGTGACGCATGATGGATCGAATTCAAGTGAATACACTTTCGGAGCAACATAAAGGAAACTTTCATTTATTAACAGTTAATTCGGCGTCTGTTCATTTCATTCTATTGCATCTTTCAATGATAAGCATTTGCCGTATTGGGTTTCCAGTATTCAATATTGAAAACGTTTACTACACGGAGTATATTCGTATGTATGACCTCCCCAGAATATTTCGGGTGACCTGAATGTTGCCATCTATACACCTATTCACGGCATATCTTGCAATTCTAACTTTTCTGGAAGACTTCCAGCAGTCTATAAGCAAAAGATAAATTCCGACGACGGTCTCAGCCTTAGCCCCATCCTCCGACCATCAAGGCTTGCCCTGCCCAAGGCGGAGGCGGAGAAGTTAGGCAAGCGGGATGCCAAATTTATGTTATGTTCCGAATATTGGCCTCCAATGCGACGATCCAGTACGTTATCAGCACGACTAGCGCTGATATCCAGATGCCAAATTTAGAGTTATTTCTTGAACTGAATTCACACGCAGTTTTGCTGATGGTTATGGCGTCTTGTATCGGGGGCATTCAAAGCGATCCAAAAGTTTAAAGTAGTCGAAAGTTCTTTCTGGTTATAGAGAAAGCCTGCATGTTGCCTGGAACGCTTGGGGCCACTTATTGCTTAATGACCGATTTGGGCCTATTCGTATATCAAACAAAATTTGAAACTGCGGCGTTACAAACGGCCATGTCAAAGTGCGAAATAGCACAAATCCGGCAGAAAACTGCAATTGAATGCTGAATTTATGCTGCGTGTTGGCGGACCAGAAATGATCATCTCCAAAACAAAGTTCTGCGCACACTCCAGACTTCGGGAAGAAGCGTCTTTCGAATTCAGTTGGAATGGAGTGCAATTAGCACGATAATGAGATACTTGCAGACCTTGCGATGGAAAATAATTATTGCCCTTGCACCAATCCATATAGTGTCCATAGTGTATCAAATAATTTATTTGATGGTCGATGCAAATAACATAGATATGCATCAGCACAGTATAGAAAGGCCTAAACTTGCTGGAAAAAGTTACACAGAGCTGTGAACGCGTTCATTCGTTTGCCAGACTGCGTCAGTTTTGATTGGTTTTGAAATGCGATTTCAGCATGTGTTTCTTTGCTCAAAAAACTTCGGCGCTGATAATTCAACAAAAGCAATGTTTCCATTGTTTCTTCATCACATCGACTGCGGGCGGGCTGGTCTCGTAAAAAGGCTTCCGCAGCACTGTGCCACTTTTGCATCTCAGCCTACATTCATGAACGCATTTCTGTGATTTCCAGTCCATGGTAAAAATCATGATCCTAACCTGTAAATGACGTTTTTCTTTGCATGGTAAAAATCATGATCCAAACCTGTAAATGACGTTTTTCTTATGTACTGGAGCAGGTCGTATCCTGACGGAGTCGGATCCAATTTCGAACAGATTGTGAAGTTGTCAGGTCCGCATTGTTCAGCTATCATCGTGTGAAGTGCATGAGCCATGGCATACACTGCATCGACTGGAATCAGAAAAAAACCGAAAAACATTACGCTGAGACAATAAACGCCAAAAATAAAAATTTAACAATATGACACTGACATAAACCAATTTCAATCAGCTTTTCGCTGGACCAGCAACGCTGAATTATGGAAGTATGAGGAAAAATAGCTTCTTAAAAGTGTTTGCATTATGTTCCCTTGGCTGTTACCAAAGGTATTCATTGTGTTTACTGATCGTACAGGTGGAAACGTTTATTAACAATTTTCGTTGCCTTTCTATTAGGCTACAACATTGTGATAAACATTTTTGGTACTGCAACAGCATTATATGCATGGCGGTCTGGTTTTCCAATTTCTTCTCTATTTGTCTGGTTTGGTGCGAATTTGGGGACAACACTTCACTGAAAATACAAAAGGTGTAATTTTACACTTTTGTCCTCCCAGTTACTCATTTTGGGGTGTAAAGTAAACAGCATCTTTGCACCCCAATGGTCATAAGCATTGGGGTGTAAACATGCTGTTTACAGCATGTTTTGTGTGTGCTGTTTACAGCAGGCTGTTTACAGCATCATGTTTACAATGACCATATCACGTTTCATATTTTCATGTGGTGGTAAACATGCTATAAACAGCATGTCTACCACCACAAATTTGCAGTTTACCACCACAAAATGTGTAGGTACTTAAACCTTTTTATTTTCAGTGTTATTGTGAAATAACTCCAAGAATTTTTACACTATGGGTCGTACGTACACAACCTGAAAAATGCGTGTGAAATTTGGATCGCCTGGATTTCAGTACTTCCGAAGACCTGTGGAAAGGAGCTAATTTCTGAGAAGGGTACACAGCCTTTAATGCATATTATAGTTCTGCGCTTTGGGCTCGAAATTTACCAACAAACGGCCTAACGTAGACAAGTGTGTACGTGGAGTCGGAAATCCCACATAAGCATGGCTTGAATCAATACGGAAGGTGAAGCAAAGCGCAGCTTCGCTTCTGTATCAGTGTGCACAGTATAACGTGCCGATGAAGGAGGTTACGTGTACGATAAGCACGTAACAAATTATAATCAGAAAATTGAGCAATTTGAGGACAATTTTAGCAGTTGGAATAATCGAGAGGAAATAATTCAGAGAACTTGATGGTTGGGTCCAACATTAACTCAGTTCACCATTTTGATTCCGACAGAAAATTTAGAGTTTTAGCGATAAATTTGTGCAGCCAATTTCTAAACTTTTCCTTCAAAAAGAAACGCGGAGATTCATGTTGCCGTTGTTTAACAGTGATGGCGAACGAACATGTCTTGATTTGTGGTGATTTTAACGCACCAAATGCCCAGAGTACTTTGCCCTATGGATCGACCTCTTAAAACCGTAATTCCCCCGGCTCAATATTCGTCTAATGACAAATTCTTCAAGGAACATGTTCTGACATTCTCATTGAACCAACTTGTTCACATCCCCACCAGATCCACGGAACGCTGTTCCTCTATTCTTGATGTTGCTCTGTGCAA
>JASGXE010014646.1:0-11111 GCA_030068105.1 Sinentomon sp. SZTP_YWyxl
GACAATTTTATGCCACATGGCACAGGTTTGGTAATACAGGTTCTTTCGAGAAATAGTTTTTTATTATTTTCAGTGTTGGAATTTGCACACATCCTCAGGGACATCATCAAAGGACAGAGAAAACTTATTCTTCTTTCATTCATACTCAACCATGACATCACCACGGCTGTATTTTTGTCGATTGTGCCAAGTGGCTCAGGCCTGGTAACTTTCAACTTCTGAAAACCAAGCCTGTGCCTACTGGCACAACCCCCCCTAATTTCAGCAAATATCTGATTTTTTATCAAAGGGTACATCACAGGTCAAAAGGGCTAAAAATGTGACACACTTCAGGAAGCACAGGCCTGACACTTTCAAAACCACATTTTTACAGGGAAAAAATGACCCGTTTGTGCCATCTGGCACAAGCTTGGTTGGCATTGCTTGGGTTAATCCTCAACATTGCATCACTCATAGACATGGAGATAAATTTGTCGAAACTACCCACCCCACCCCGTAAGGAAAACACCTGAATGTGCATGAGATGTCTCCTCTTTTGGCATTCAAAGAGAGACAGGCCTGACACTTTCTCAGATAAATCAGTCTGCCCTTAGTGAACCAGGATCCATGGAAAGTGTGTTTGTTTAATTCTCGCGCTTTTGTGCAACTCTCTCCGAACCGGTTGCATCCGTTGAGATTGCCGAGCTAAAAAATGATGAACAGAGATTCCCAGTGTGCGTGGAGCAAGGTATGCTTCGGAATCTTTGCTTACCAGGCGAACGTACCTTGGAAACAGAAGCGGCCCCGGTTGATTGCCCTTCCGGACACAGGGTTTCCAACCATTTCCCAGATCTCAATTCCCTGACTTTTCCAGGTCCGTTTACACGAAATTCCAAGCCCATTTCTGGCCCGATGTCTCATAAAACAGTGAATTATTTTCAGGATTTTCCTGACGAAAAAAATGCCAAGAATTCTACAGCTTGATGAAAACCATTCATTTTGAAGAAGAAGCTAAGAAAGCATTTTTGACAAAAATTGACTCGGGAATGTTCCAAAACAGAGGCTCAAATTGAGTAATTTGACTGGAAAATTTCCTTTTGGCATTTCGATTTCCCTGACTTTTCCAGGTTTAGCAGCAAAAACCCTTGAAATCCCTGACTTTTCCAGGTTCTTTTTCAAATTACCCGACTTTTCCAGGTTCTCCAGGTCGCTGGCAACCCTGGGTCATGTTCCCCTTTGTCGACCCAATACAGGACCGGGCTCCAACCCGGAATGGTGGGTATTTCTGGACTTTGATGCCAGTTTCGGCAAGTGGTGCCACCCCTTCAGCTTCCACCTTTGACCAGTCTGAAGAGCAAAAGAGGTCTCCGCCTGCAAACAGATAACACTGTTCGGAAGACAGCGAATCCAGCCAGGGCTGTCATGTAAAGTTTTCACAGGGGAGGCTTTTCTCAGTGAAGGGGGCTGTGGGCTGAGCACGGTCGGGGGCTGTGGGCTGAGCACGGTCGGGGGCTGTGGTCGGAGCTCCAGTAATTGGGGTCCGAGGCAAAGCCTCAGCGGGGGAGGCACCAAGGCAAGGTTCTGAGGGTGGGTCGAACCAGAAACGAAAGAAGTTTTGAAATTTTAAAGTAAAATTTAGGTGCAAAATTCAGGTTCAATATTAGCATTCCAGGGGGCCAACTTTCCCATCAGAGCAAGCCAAAAGCACATTCCACTGAAGGACAAGCGAACCCCTGCGAGAGCATTTATGGACGGAGGGTTGTTGCTCTCTGCGAGAAATGACATATTGGAAATTATCCAGCCCCAAACCACCCACCTGGAAAGCAAAGATTCCTTGACACTATCGTGAATGATTCACGAACACCTTGACGTCATTGTTCAGTTGACCAACACATTTGAGATCTTAAAAATAAAGTGAGAAACGCTATCAAACTAATCGAAACCCTAACAGTTAACATTACTCATGATTAGAAAAACATAACTTTTGAGAAAGACAAGGCGGACACCTGCATCCATGAATAGCTGGTTGATGGGAACCTGCCCGGGAAGAAAAATAGAAAAGAAAAAGAAGCATTGCTTGTTGACAGGGGGAACCAAAGAACAACAAATGTGTGCAATCTTCGTTCCCAGCAAAAGGGAATCATAGTCATTCCCGGCAAATGGGAATCATCCGTCATTCCCGACAAATGGGAATCATAATCACTCCCGGAAAAAGGGAATCGTCATCATTCTCCGCAAATAGGAAGTTCACAAGTTCTCCCGAAAAAAAAAACAGGCTGCATCAATTCCAGACTATTCGTGCCCGACTTACTTCAGACATTCACACGCGACATTGCAATAAAATCAGGGCCAACGGCGAATCTTTTCTTGCATGCTGTGAGAACCTAGATTTTAGTGGCACAGAACCCACCGCTGGCAAAAATACCATTCGATAAAGATTCTCAACGACTTGGAACAAAGGTGTCAACCAACACCCAAACGGGGTGGGGTCAGTGAATGTTTGCAACTGTTCAAACCCAAATTACCTTTCCCCCTCAGTGGAAACAGGACAAAGCCAACAACAGTGCAGTTGAAACAGGGCAAAGCCAACCTCATCTGGCAATTAAAATTGTTTTGAAGTAGGGCCACCAAATTTGTTCCCACCCTCCCCGGAATTAGCCTGACCTTTGACAGTATTCCCACGTTCAAAGAATGCAGGTGGTCTTGAACATCGTAAACGGTTGTAAACACATTTTGAAAACAATGAGTGCGCATTTCCAAGACCCTCTGTCTTCAGGAAGATTTCTTCCTCGAATCTTAGGTGGATTGCATCAAAGATTCCATCTAGGGATGACCGGTACAGGTATTTCTGTGGGTACCGGTGCCGGTACCGGGTCAGTATCAATGCCAACCGGTACATGCTCTTATCGAGTGACATATCATTTCAAAGGTTGTGATTTTAGGAACCATTTTAGGAACCATTGTCAACAAGTGACGATAATCAAGGATCATTCACTTTTTCAGTTTGCAGTGGAAAAAAAGAAATTTAAAAAAAAAGTCACTTGAATTTTTTCTTTTTTTTTTTTTCTTTTTTGCAGTTCATCTGGCTGCATGCTGCAAAAAAGTTGAAGGAAGCTTCATTTTACTTCCCAATAATTAATAAGCTGCCCCAAATTTCACCACGGAAAATTTATTCACAACTTAGTGAGGTCTGAAGTGCAACTGGCAAAAACATGCAACTAGAATAAGCAGAAGCTTAGATAGGCAAATTGTAATTGCAGAAATGAATTCTTCAAAAAAAAAAAAAAAACAATGGAAAGCATATGTCACATGACAAAAAATACCGGTGCCAGAAAATATGCCGGTATCCAACAGGTACCGGTCATCCCTTATTCCATCATCCCTCACCTGTCAACCTCCCACCCCTGTCAACAATAGCAATGCGAATATTGCACTGGCAAACGACCAAGTTGCAGAATCTAAACTAAAGCGAAATAAAATCTGGCAAGCTGCCGAGAGCTGTCCGCTTTGGACAAATTTTGATCATCACGGGCCGACGATCTTCAGAGGGAGTCGAATCCGTTGGCTGTTCCTTCGTTGGCTTCGTGGATGCAAGATCTGACAACTCGCCAAAAGTGCCAGCTACCACTGCACCCTGATCGGTCCACGACGCTTTCATTCGATCGACAATGCCAAGTACCCGTGTCCGCCTGGCTTCAAATTCCGTGGAGTCTCCTCCGCCTGACGCTGAATCCACGCTCACAGCAACAGGCTGCGAGGTGCTGTCATAGTAGCGTGCAACAGAGGACGCATCCTGCATCGCTGTTGCCTTTGCGTTTGCCGTTTTAGAAGAAGATGCAGTTGCACTAGAATTTGACACCGCAGATAAACCGTCAACCTTACTGGATGCTTTTCTCTTCGGCTTGGCCTTTCTTCTGAATGACGTCTTGCTTGTGCCAAATTCATGGCGCTTCGGACACTAAAATTATACGTACCAAAATAACAATATCAAAATTAATAGGCATGACAAGCGATGCATGGACTAGTAAGAGCAAAATCAGTTGCAGAAATCACGTCAGTGCAAGTGCAAGTAGAGATGCCGAATTTAAATTAGCACCAATCACTCAGGTGAGAAGGGTGCGAGGGATTTCTGACTTCGGAGGAAAGTTTCGGGGGATCTCAATTTCAATGTTAAGTTTTGCAGCGGAGAGATCATGACGAGGGTAACTCTAACTCCAGAGGTAAAGCTAATGCGAGGCAAATTTTTATCATTGGATTAGATGGAAAAAATTTGCCTCGCATTGACGTTACCTCTGGAGTTAGCGTTACCCCCGTCATGATCTCTCCGCCTTTTTGGGTATTATCCGACAGTCGACAAAAAATCAAGACAATTTTCCCATTTCCCCCAAGCATTCCTCCGATGTCAAAATCCACGAAAAACTCGCCCTACACAGTTAGCGGTGAACCTTAGCACTGCATGAATCAATGGAAGCGAAGGGAGGAAACTAGTCCACCCCGATCACAACCGATGGAAAGTAGGGAAGACAGTGGGTAAAGACTTTTGATTGTGGTGAAGCCTGAAATTTGACAGCTTTTTATTCGTTTTGGATGATTCGACACTTCAAAAAATAGGCATCTGAATGTACGAATAAGCAAAATCATCCATATTCCGAAGAGGAAATGACAAAGTAACCCAGGAGGGGGTGTGCTGTGGAGGGGGTTTGATGTGCATGAGTGGAAAATGAAGAAGGAAAAGTGACACGGAATCCAAAATCCAAGCCTATTCATTTGGCCGTATCCCCACTACCACTCATGCTCAGCTTCTAAAACAAAGAAGCCAATTTGGGAGATGCATGCATCTCTCACAACAATTGAAAAGATGCAACAATTGTGTCCGGAGCAACGATCCGTTTCGCAAACACTGTTAACAATTAGGTACCTGGTTTGAGGCCATTGTTGGATCGGGATGTCAAGTTTTTGTTGACGATGTTTCGACCCCTGGGCTGGAGTCTTTCTCTTTCTCAAGTCTGATGATGCGATATGTTGTACGACTCGCTGCCGCTGAGTTGCACAACAACATATCGCACCACGAGACTTGTGAAAGTCTCCAGTCCAAGTGTTGAAACGCCGTCAGCAAAAACTTGACATCCCGATCCAACAATGGCCTCAAACCAGTAATTGTTTACAGTGTTGCTTTATGCATAGAAATTAAAGTTTCACAACAAAAATCTATCTGAGTTGAAGCTGCATGTGAGCGGCAACGGTTAAGGCTGTGTTTCCATTGGCGTTTTGTTGTCGCGACGTGTCGTCGCGACTGGCGTTTTGCAGTTTTTTAAAGCCGGCAACTTGCGACCGACTCGGAAGTGCTGATTTGATTATGCTGCTACTACACGCAAATTCCTGAAGTTGGTGCTGCAGTCTATTGGTGACATCGGTACACGAACATTTCAGACAGTCGATGCCAGCGAGTTGGCTCTTCCGGACGTTTGGTGCTTTGTCCAGTCATGGCTCCAAATGAGAAGCAAGTGTTTTTGCTGTGGGACGGACCTGTTGAGACGACGCCGGAAAAGGCCGTGTCGGTTTTTGTTACATCCACCCACTGTTGCATCAAGGCCGCAGGAAGGGAATTTTTTTCAACCTGTTTCCGGCACTCAGGGGGGATATCCCGAGAAGTTTTTCAATTTCTTCCGAATGTCCGTGAGATCATTCAATGCACTGCTTCGACTGCAATTCGAAATAAACCAAAGAAGCTTGTTCTCGCCAAAGAACCCCAACAACAGAAAACAACAGGCAAAGCAGCCACGTATCCATATCTGTTCAAACGAAACGTGGTGGTGGGACAAAAAATGAGTGGATGCGTGTATGGACAGCAAGAGATCAGCGCGTTTCAACGCCAGTGGAAACAGCTTCCGACGATTCCCATTCACTTCAATGGATTGCTGCTGGACCTCGACGACAAAAAGCACGCCACACGCGGCGTGTCGTCTTGGGAGATCGGCGTGACACGGCGACTCTTAGACGACAGAAAAAACGCCGCTGCAGAAAAACGCCCGTGGAAACAGTCTCATTTAAAAGCATTGCCTCGGCGACACGCCGCGACACCAAAAACGCCTGTGGAAACACTGCCTAATACGGTCAAATGCATATGTCGAGCGTTTAGCGTCGTTTCTAACCTGATCACCAGTGGTGCAGTATCCATTTTTCTGGAACTCCTCGCAGATGGGGGTGTTGACGCCGTGCTTGACATGGACGTAGGGACAGTCGGATTGGTTGCACCTGGCTTCGATGAAGAAACGACAGATCGGCATGCGAGTGGAGTCGAGCTTGTGCGACAGCTTGCAATCGGACGAGCACTTTCCGGAGAGGAATCTTTCCGGAAAATAAGAATAGACAAATTTATTCCCATAAAACTGGAAGGCAGATAGGCCAAGTTGTTTTCAGAGGAGTTGTGAGTGACATGTCTGGCTTCGCAAGATCTTAATTTTAACATCATGCCACTTCCAATTTCTGGGCCATGTACAGTAGTTTGCAAAAAAAACTGTCACACAAACAGGGGGAATGAGATGATATGCATTAGCAAAATAACTGTCGCACATAATTATTGGTGTAGATGGGACAGTCAGCATAGCAAGAATCGCTATGCAGTTTGCACTTCAGTGTCAAAATTTAAATCTAAACCAATATGTGAGTTATTTTGCAAAAGGAAATCATCATATCCCATTTGCCCTGCATGTGGAACAGCTTTTTTGCAACATCTGTGCAAGGCAAGATGTAAAATCTGCAAGCAATAACAAAAATGAGTGGCATGGTTGATCACAGCTTCGTTTCTCTCCGTCCGCCCCGCCTCACCCTTCATCAGTTGAGTTGCCACATGAGAGGGAGCTCGATGGTGGTGGCAAGACGAGTCAGCAATTTCTGGGACCGGATCAACCACAACCACTTTTATGGAGCTGGATTTTAGCAGATTTTTCAATCCCAAAATAACGTAATGCATTCTTGGCCAAACCTTGAACAACTTCATTGTGCTAATAAAAATGTTACAATGAGGCTGCTAACCATTTTCGTAAGGTCAGACGACAAGATGTGACCTTTCACCGTCTCGGTTAACAGCACGTGCGCCATGTACCGAATTGGGTAACAGTTCGGAATACCTGCCGACATTGAACTGAAGAAGTTATCACCATTGCTCTCTGATTTAATTTAATTTAATTTAAGGTTAATTTGCATGGGCAAGGCCCTGGCGCAAATCAGCAAAGAGGGATAGCATGAATAAACAAAGAATGAAAGCACTCGGATGACATCAACTAGTTGTATAGGTAACTTAAAACTTGTAACATCGAAATAGTAAAGTAGGTCATAATATTCCATGTTGTTCAGCCGACCATGACCCTACATTGCTTTTAAAGGTAGCCACACTTATATCCTCACCATTTCCAAAGACACTAGGATGTAGCATATTCCATTCATTGACGGTTCTAGTGACAAAAGAATATTTTCCAACATCCTTGTGGGAGCACTGTGCTCGGAGTTTAAAATCATGGTCATGCCTCCCCAAGTAGCTAGCAGGAGCTAAAAACTCTTTTATATTTGACCAACCACCAACATTGTTTAGTCCGAGAAATAAACCTCCCAGTCTTGAGATTTTTCTGCGTGAGGCCAGGGAGTTCCACTCAAGGTTTTCCAACATGGATGAGACACTATCTAATGGTGCATATCTCCCAGATACAAAGCGAGCAGCCTTTCTTTGTATTCTCTCCAATTTTTCAATTAAATTCACTCGGCAAGGGTCCCAGACAGATGAAGCGTATTCTAGCAGGGAGCGAACGAGGGCAAAATATACTTTCTCCTTAGTTGGGCCATTTGCTTTATAGAAGGTACCCCGAATAAAGAAAAGGGCAGAATTGGCCTTACTGACCATCTGATTTATATGTTGTTCCCAGTTTAAGTTTTTGGTTAGGGTGATTCCTAAATATTTCGTCTGGTCTGCAGAAGCCAGTTCTTCCTGATATACTAAAAGCGAACTAAATACCCAACCTAACCTGACCTAACCCAACTATCCTAACACACCTATCCTAACCTATCCTTATCTACATCGTCCTCATCTTCATATCCCATTTTGGCTGATTGAGCATGTGTGAAAACACGTCCAGTTCAGCTTTTTTCGGATGTCGGCAGGCATCCCGAACTGCAACCCGGAATTGTCACAACAATTATGGCAAGTTGTGGCCAATATCCGTTCCATTTGTTGAAAAAAAAATGACGCTTCGCCCACAGCACCTCACCTAGCTTCTTCAGATCATGTAGTGCTGCTGGCGTCATTTGTCTTCAACCAGCAAATGGAATCCTCCATTTGTTTGATGCAAGTTAATTGTTATCCTTCTCGGATGTGGGGCTTATCAAGCACAAAATTATCATGTTTCCCATGCACTGAACTGAGATGTGACACCACATGGCATCTTTCAAGGGAGATCTAGTCCGAGTAAAACTGACACCAAGTGTTTCGTCACTATTTCCAGTGTTTTCTCATCACTGGCAGCGAATGTTTCTGTGAAAGTGACCATTTCGCACCAATTAGAAAGGTTGCCAAAACTTGAGAGGAGAAAAGTTATCAAAAAGTGCCACAAGAAGTGTTGCCAAAAGTGTCTCATTCTCTGTGTGAAAACTTGGCTGGCTGTTTTTACATTCCAGGCCGTTCCACATCCTTATCATCAGGTGAAGACGAGGGTCGAGGACACCAACTTTGACTCGCGATCGTATTGTCCAGAAATGTTGTGCAGCCAGCTACGTTTTCGCGCAAAGATGAAGGTTTCGACAGAGCTCCTTCAACCACAGCAAAAACGACAACAAAGAGAATTAGACCATTCAGACAACATACAGGGTAGGTAGCCCAAAAGCCTTTAGCCATAGGAAAAATGCTATTTTGTGATCGCAAACTTTTTCCAACCCTACTTCACGGACCACCACAGACTTCAATCGAAAAGTGTGGTCCCCATGACAGTGGTGGCATCCATAGTTAGAGCTAGGAAAAGTTTCAAACAACAAAATGTGGTAAAATTCACCAATATAAATTTTTCCTGTGGCTAAATACTTTTGGCCACCCTGTATTTACATTATACAAGCTACCACACAGATTGTGAAAATGTCCCGCAACTGGCAGCCTCATTCAACCTATCACCTTTGCTTGATAACCTACTTTTTGCACACTGCAACTTTGCTGGGATCATGCTGATATTGGCACCTGTTCGCCTCGTTAAGCCGGCAGAAGCCAAACTTCGAGAAGAGCAAACATTGCTGATTCCGCTTCCTCAGCTGCGACGAGAGCACTTGGACGCTACGACGGACTGCACACCTGTAGAAGAATGGTAGCAGAAAAGAAAGACTCATTCATTTTCTCATTCATTTTCACAGGGAGGAAAACGAAACAAAAAAGTCACAGAAGAATGTTCTATTAATTTCTCTCCATAGGAACTCGGAGATACTTGGAAACTTGGAGAGAGCATGTTCACAGCAATTATAAATGACAATCTTGATGCCGTTCGGATCTCCGTGTCAATTTGAGACGAGGCGTTTCGGGGGTATCGCACCCTTGTTCCTCAACATGGGTGCAATACCCCCGAAATGTCACGCCTCAAATTGAGGTAACAGTTTCAAAGACCTGTCTACATATGGATTCGGCAATTTTGCGGACGTATGCAATTCCTTATTCGCAATTAAAGCTAACCAAACCTGACCAAACCCCTCCGCACATTGTCAAAGAAGATTAGGTTAGGGTGGGCTTGGCTGGGTCAGCAAAGGGCGGGGAGAGGGTAGGTCAGGTTTGCTTAGCTTCATTTGTGAATGAAGAATAGCACACGTCCGCGAAATTGCCGAATCCATATGTAGACAGGTCTTTGGAACTGTTACCAAAATTGATACATAGATTAGAATAGCTTCAAATGAGTCATTTCATTTCTGTGATTTCTCTCCATTTTGGGGCTGCAGCCCTTCGGAACTGCAAAAGAAGAAGTATTTTCATGTGATCTTCAGATTTGAGCTTTCCCCCAACTCCAAAATGTGTGTCCCATGTACAACGGAGCAACGCAGGTTGCTAAATCAACAGAAAAAAATCAACATTGATGGGAATCATCAACAGATTCATTCCATTTTTGATATGCATTTTGTTCCTTTGGGGCTGCAAAAGGATGGGAATTTTTTTCATTTTTGATCCTGCATACGACCGAAATGCTGGTTGCCGAAACGCTGGTTGCTAATTCAATGCTAGTTGCCGAAACACTGGTTGCTAATTCAACAAAAACAGCCTCATGTTAACACAACAGGATCTCATGGCATATCCAGTTCAGTAAACTCCAACAGAATCCTTAATTTTTTGCTGCTTCAAACCAGTTCTTGCCAGCCAATTTGAAACTTTACACGAGATCCCGCCCATTCCTCATTTTTCTTTTTCCTTTTTTTTTTACGAGCTGCCACAATTTCTTTTCTCCAATATCCTGATAAAGACAAAACAGCAAACACAGAACTGACTAGAAACAACCTACTGTAGTTTTCATACATACGAGGGTCACTCAGGGTCCGGTGACTTTTGGCAAGAAAGAAGAGTTTCATTGACCTGAATTTTTGCGTGATGGTTGGGTATTCTCAATGTAGTGTCCATGCAAGTCGGCGCACTTCTGCCATCTGTGGAACAGTTTCTTGATACCATCCTGGGAAGTCCCCAGCTTGTGCAGTAAACCCTAATTCACGGCATTTTTCAGCTCATCAGTCTGGTAGCGCTTTCCACGCAGATCTCTCATCATTGCTGGAAAAAGGTGGTAGTCACTTGGTGCCTTGTCGGGATAAAAAGGTGGATGTGCCAGAATGGTGAATCCACGGTCAGTTGAAGCTTGCATGGCAATTTGGCTGGAATGAGCTGGCGCATTGTCCTCTGAAGAAGGAGCACTCCTTTCGAGCTTTGCTCAGTTTGCCAAGCCGTTTTGACTTGATTTCCTCGTGCAGTTCTTGCAAGAGCTCAGCATGTTACTGTCCATTGTAGGATTGTCCAGGCTGCAGGTATTTATTGAGCAGGGGGTCCTAATCAGGGTTGGGCATAGGGGGGGGGTAAGGGGGGGCCCCCCCCCACCTGGGGGCCTTCGGCCGGGTTTAACCCCCCCAATTTT
>JASGXE010014647.1:0-10388 GCA_030068105.1 Sinentomon sp. SZTP_YWyxl
CTGTCTGAACATTTTTATTGCAAAAAGGACATGCATATGGTTTGACTCCAGTATGGATTTGAGAATGCACAGCAAGGTCACTTGGCAGTGCATCTGAAGCCACACAATGTGCACTCGTAGGGCTTTTCTCCAGTATGACGCCTGATGTGCTTTTGAAGAGTGCCACGCTGTGCACACTGAAAACTGCAGGCTGCGCACTGATAAGGTTTTACTCCAGTATGAGTTCGGAAGTGCCGGACGAGAGTCGTGTTTCGAGCAGATCTGAAGTCGCAAAAAGTGCACGCAAAAGGCTTCTCCCCGTAGTGAATTCGCACGTGCACAAAAGGAACACTTGTAACACTTCTCGCCAGTGTGCGAAACACCATGTTTGAGAAGAACACTGTTGGGCAATTCCCAATTGAAGTTGGCTGAAGTCACTTTGCGTTTTCCGACGATCGTAACGGAGTGCTTCTTCGAAGATCTTGGAATCTGCCACCCCATGACAACTATTCCTTGAATTTGAATGTTGTGTAAAATCATCATCAACCTGATTGCCAACTGAATTTCCTGCACACTTTTTGCAGGTATTTCATCTATCACAATGTTTCTTAAACTTTTGGCTCCGCGGCGCAAACGTCCTCCCATTTCGTTGTGACTAGGCCTGAGCATATACCGCTCCATATGCCGTTACATTCAAAGTTTCACCATGTACCAACATACCTGTGCAAATATCAAAAAAATCTTTGAACACATGCATTTCTCATTTGATCCTTTGCAAGAGTGATCATTCGTCATATGGGAGCAATTCCAGCCATGGAAACTGTTGGAAGAGGTAGCCACGCCAAGCACAGGCACACTGCTTGGAGTCATGCATCCTAGTTCTTGAAGGGAATTCTGAAGGGTTGAGGACCAACCTCAGAAGAAACATCTGATATCAAACTCGGGCTTATGGGTCTTTTTACGAGGTGCATCCAGAAAGTTCGAGGAATTGTATTTTTCCCCAGATCAGGGGTGTCTTATGGGTTAGGTGGGCCATGGACCTTAAATTTGCATCCATCTGGAGTCCACCGGACTTTATTTCACCACTCCAACCTTCTTACATTTTGTTCTAGGGTTTCTAGAAAAGTGGTCTTTTTAAGCACTGCCTGCAAATGACAAGTTTTACCACGGAATGGCAACTGTTAGTGCATTTTGCAGGGTGGGAGTGATCGAGAGGGTTGCCTCTGCCATGGGACCATTGGCTCACAATAATACAACCAGGATTTCTCTTTTTTAGTAATCCCGCCCACAGTGTACCAGAATTTGCTGCCAAAGGTGTCAGCATGATTTGGCGATTGGCCCAATGCTGCTGCTTTTTTTCTTTCCATCAAGAATGTGTGGGATCTGATTTGCACTGAACCCAGTTTGGTAAGCGTTTCACAGTTATTGGCGGAATTGGCCGTGATGTCTTTGGTGAGAAAGAGCACAGTGCACGAAATGAAATCACCCCAGAAAATCTGAGAATGACTGTGGTGAGTGCAACACACATTCTTGGCGGTGAGAAAAAAGCAGCAGCATTGGGCCAATCGCCAAACCATGCTGACACGTTTGGCAACAAATTCTGGTACACTGTGGATGGGATCACAAAAAAGAGAAATCCTGGTTGTATTATTGTGAGCCAATGGTCCCAAGACAGAGGCAACCCTCTCGATCACTCCCACCCTGCAAAATGCACTAGCAGTTGCCATTCTGTGATAAAACTTGTCATTTGCAGGCAGTGCTTAAAAAGACCACTTTTCTAGAAACCCTAGAACAAAATGTAAGAAGGTTGGAGTGGTGAAATAAAGTCCGGTGGACTCCAGATGGATGCAAATTTAAGGTCCATGGCCCACCTAACCCATAAGAAACCCCTGATCTGGGGAAAAATACAATTCCTCGAACTTTCTGGATGCACCTCGTATATGCAGTGGAACCCTGTTGACCTTGGCCTCTGAGTTGCCATTTAAATATGTGGGTGGGGTGAACATGTGCCTACTGCCTATAATTGGCTGGAAACCCCTCCCGCAAACCAAAGTAAAGAGCATCTCTCTGCATATAAAAAGGGGACAGCCAGAGACAATTTGGTTATTTCTTTGCAAGGAACAGAGCAGGTCTGCTGCATTTGTGAAAATTGTCCTCTTGTCTTTGGCAAGAGTCACTGATGTTGTGATGATGCGCCAACTTGCGGCGCGATGGGAATTTCCTGACGGCTCGAAATTACGCCGAGGCCCGTTGGACACCTGTTTTTTCAGCTCCTGGATCATTCGAAATAAAATTAGTGGGAGAATTACAACAGGAGGATACAGGGTGAACCAACTTCACCCTGTATGCAATTGTGTGCAAGTCATTTTTCTCTGGTTTATCTGTTCCAGCATTTTCTGAGTCTGTTTTCTACCCAAATTCCTTGATCAAAAACAGCCATTGCGATTCGACCTCATGTCACTCATGCTTTGACAGAGGATACCCGGGCCTTCAAATGGGTTCGGTGCAATTATGCTGACCCTGATTTATTCAACAGAATCATGTGCAGAATCTGAAGAAAAATTTGACTGTTTACAAAGTTGTCAACAAGATACACATAGGTTTGCACAATTGTTCATTTTGCTAGTTGGAATGTAACCCCTATTTCGCTGTGTGGAAAAAGGTAAATTATGGAAATTTGAATTCTGCGTGGCAGAAACTGTTCCGTCAGCCGGGACAGCTGTCCCGTTTCTTTCAGCGAAACTATTTTAGATCCTGCTGGTTGACCCTGTGCCTATCGGCTCCACTGCAAATATCCTTCAAAAGTTCGCTCTACTGGTTTCAAAAAAGGGCTGAAATCAAAATTTTGCCTCTTCGGATAAAAATTGGTGGCATTTGCAGTTACTGAAGTAGTACCAGTCATTCAGAAAATAAAAAAGTCCTGTCTCAAGTGCCTGTGTCAAAGATTCAATAACTGCAAGCCCGAATTTTGCTTTTCAGTGGATTCCATGGTGTTCCAAAGATCCAACTTTTGGCAAAGAAGGTAAGAAGCGATCTTCTGCTCCAAAAATCCCATTTTTGACAAAAAATCGAAGGAACGATCATCTCCCATTTTATTGATCATTCACATATGCCTTATTTTGGGAGCCTTCTGCTTATCCAAAAAACGAGACGTACCCATTAAATAATGCAAAACTACCAAAAAACTAAGCGATTCTTTGGGAGGGAACTCGCTTCCCAATTTTAAACCCATGATTTGTGCATCGCAATTCACGTTGGTAAAAAATCGGTGAGTGGACATCCCGAAACATATCCTGGTGTCAGGAGAATTTTGAACAGAAAAGAAAGCATTGAAATTGCCAACGAAACATTTTCTGTGCAAGTGTGAACGTTTTCTCTAGGTCTAGGTAATCACATAACGGTGATTTAATTTTCTAATTTACTGTTCCTATTTTCAATTAATGCATTCTTGGTTCTTAACGTCCGATTTACCTGTTTACCTTCATGTTGGGCACAAATTTGACAAATTGTGGCTCTCCTCCAATTTATGGACTACGTCACTGTTACCTTCATTCAATTTTAGTGGGTCCTCCGTCCTCGACAGCCAGGAAGACTTCTCTAAATTTGAACCATCCGAGTTCAGGCTTGCAAGCAACAATAGGTTGGACCCCTCGCTTTCCGCAGTCTCGATTCTCATTGGATCAATATCGTCAAACATCTTGAGGTGATCAGTTGTTGCATCCTGTGGCCATTCCGATTAAACTTTGAGTTCTATTTTGTAGCTTGATGTGTTTGTTGCAGCAGGATGATGCGATAAGTCATTTGCAACTTCATTGGCCAATTCCAGGCAGGAGGCAGTCGCAGCACAAGAACTCATCGAATTTTCCTGAATTAGGCCAACTTCTGCAGTGCTTTTGGGGGAATGTGTGAAGGCACTTGTACATGTTGGTCTGTATAAACGCTGCTTGCGACAAATTCTAAACTTCAGCTTAAGCTAAAGAATTCCAATGCCATGCCTCACATGAAGCCTGGCAGCTGTAAATCACTGCTTTAAGTTGCTAACCGTGGGGAGTTCGTCAGGATTAAAATTTGCTTCGGTAGCAAATTTTCGACCCTGCCCAGCCGCTTTTGAAAATGGTGAGGCAGGGGCAAACATTTGCTGCCGGAGCAAATTTCAATCCTGACTTGAACTCCCCACGGTTACGAGGATTTGACGTTTTAACTCAACGAAATTCAGAGGTATAGCAGAATCTACCGGTTTCGGCAGTGGGTCTGGTTTTATCACAGCAGCAGATGAGATATTTTGAGCCATGGACCACAGAAAAACTTCAAAGATCGTCGGGCAAGGCTCTTCTCATCACACTGAAAGAACATCAACAATTGTTGTTGCCTGACACCTTTTTCATTCCATTACCGGTTTTTGTTTTCGTTTTGGCAGTCAGATCACTCAATTGGGTTCTTACAATCTGGGAAAATCAGGGGGCGTCACATCAAAAGTCAGGGAATTGCTCAAAAATATACGAAAAGACTAGGATCCCCACGGGAGCCTTAAAATGATCGAGAAATGAAATTCGAGGTCAAAATGAACACCGAAATTTCAAAATTTTCAGTTTCTGGGGGGTTTCCGCGTTACACAGACCCCTGCCAGAGAACCCCGCCCATTGGAACCTTGCTGGGGCTCTGACCCAAACACAGTAAGGCCTGCGGCGGCTTCAGACATTTGACAGCGACACTTTTCTTTGGTTTGGGAGAAAAATCAGCAAAAGTCAGGGAAACGAAATTCCAAAAAGTAGTGGGTTCCTTGTACGTGCCATCACAGATCATTCAGTTTAGCTCAAAGTTAGTAAAGTCACTGGACAACATGGGAAACTCTGAACCAGAGTTGCAGGTGCAGAAAATGGAGAAAAATAATATGCTTTTTCTGAAGAATATTACTCTTTCTATTTCCATATCATGTTTAATTTAAAAAGCATAAAAGATGTAGAGAAAATCAAGAAACTTAACAAGAAAAGCATAACTTTATTTTGCAGAAAATGGTAACACAACATTGCCCACAGCGTGGAAAAAACTTTAAGCGTGAAATTTTAATTTACACAGCAACCACTACTTGGAAAAATAAACTCCACGAGTTTGCATTCATTTAGATTTATTGTGTGATGTGTGCATCCGCCGTCCCCAACGTAATTTTAAACCAACTACTTAATGGTTTTGCAACATAAAAGTGAAATTATATGGTGGCATTCTCAACACAAGCTTCCCATTTATCAAAGAAGAAATTACACAAAATAATAAAAGTCGATCAACGTGGCAGCATTGATCAAACAATCAATTGGCTGCAACTGAAGCGCTCCAGCCCTTTCAGATTTAAGTCGGGAACCTGCCTTTGGCTGTTAAAGGTTTCTGATAATATCTGAAAGGTTGACATTATGAAAAAGATAGGTATTATCTTTTTTTTAACAAATAACTAAACTTGTTTTACAAAAATGTCCATGTTGCTCTTATACTCCCAGAATCTGCCTGCCTTTTCTTCAAAGGCAAATCGAGCTGAAATTCTGCAAGCCAAGGGCGATATCTGCTCAATATCAATACAGTCGATGTCTCCCATGGGTCTAATCATCTTGAGATCTTCATGGCTCCAATGAGAGCAAGCTCCTTTCCGACAGTGGTGGACTGGTGGAGCATCAAGCACAAATGCAAATCAAAATTCCTCCACCGGAACATTCCGGTCGGCAGACTAGCCAGACTACACAACCGCAGCACCAGCTTCACTCCTGCTTTCTGGGAGGGGTTCGCATTCGTGCCACAGGCCACTGGTCGGATCGTAGTACTCCACTTTTGTAACGGTTATATGAGCACGGAAGAAGTTCACTTCGTGCATGATGTTCCCGCCGATCACGTAGAGCTTGCCGTCTGCCGATGCCACTGCGGGACTTGCCCGACCCACCGACATTGGAGTAATCTCAGTCCACCGATCCTGAAAACAAATTCCCCAAAAGATAAAAATCAAAAAGTGCAACAACAAAGACAATCATCAGGACAAGGGATCATGGTTGCCAACAAATTGGGAATGGGGGGAGAGCACGATAAAACTTGATCGCCAGACTGCGACATCAAATGGCCTGTGGAGGCCAATCCAGCGCTGATAGGACAAGGATATTTGAATGGATGGCCATGGCACATCACCTACAAAGTACAAGATTTTTCTTCGAAAAAGAGATGGATTTTTTGTACTTCTTTTTGTTTTGGGAAGCTGAGAAGCAGGCGATCCCACAATTGCACAACGACCACAAACCGTTCACGGGTAAAACCTGAATTCCTTTTGGAATGAAAGTGTTAGAAGTTACCATGTCACAAAACATTGGGGTCCTCAAATTGCAGCTCCATCATTAGTGCCACTTTTGATACATGCAGATTACTCGTACATTCATAATTAAATCAAAATATGGACTTTTAAAATTTATAAAAGCTTACGTACATCTTCAAAGCAATATCGTTCAACTGAGCTGAGAATTTCATTCTGCTTTCCTGTTCCTCCAACAACATAAAGATGGCCATCGAGCACTGCCACACCCATCTGACTGCGTGGAACTTTCATGGGAGCCAGCGTGGACCATTCCTTAAAAGTTGGGTTGTAGGATACCAGCTCCTGCATGTGACGCCTGCTGTGGGTGCACCCTCCCACAATATAGATCAGACCTGGAGAAATGTGACAAGAAAATGTTCATCAATAATTTGTGACAATGGCTCATGAATTACAAAACATCTGAAACAGTTCAGCAGAATCTAAAATAATTATTGATCTAAAACAATTCAACAGATTCCAAAAAAGATCCAAACATTTCAGCAAATTTCAAAACACATTCAGTACAACAGATTCCAAAAGAGATTCAAAACAGTTCATCAGATTCAAAAGAGACCCAAAGCAATTTAGCAGATTCCAAAACAGTTGACAGTTCAGCAGACTCCACAGGTAACAGATCAAAAACAGTTCAACAGATTCCAAAACAGATCAAAAACGGTTCAGCAGATTCCAAGAGATCAGCCCATTTCAAAACAATTAGTTCCGCAGATTCCAAAACAGATCAGCAGATTCCAAAACAGATCAGCAGATTCCAAAACAGATCAAAAACGTTCAGCAGATTCCAAAAGAGACAACCCATCCCATTCATCCCAAAACAAGTAACAGTTGAACAGTTCAGCAGATTCCAAAACAGTTCAGCAGATTCCAAATGAGATCCAAAACAGATCAAACAGTTCAGCAGATTCCAAACGAGATACAAAAACGTTCAACATATTCCAAAACAGATCAAAATCAGTTTAGCAGATTCCAAAACATTTCAGCAGATACCAAACGAGTTCCAAAACCGTTCAACAGATTCCAAAACAGATCAAAATCAGTTTAGCAGATTACAAAACAGTTCAGCAGATTCCAATTTGAGAACCAAAAATGTTCAACATATTCCAAACAGATCCAAAATCAGTTTAGCAGATTCCAAAACATTTCAGCAGATACCAAACGAGATCCAAAACCTTTCAACAGATTCCAAAACAGATCAAAATCAGTTTAGCAGATTACAAAACAGTTCAGCAGATTCCAAATGAGATCCAAAAATGTTCAACATATTCCAAAACAGATCAAAATCAGTTTAGCAGATTCCAAAACATTTCAGCAGATACCAAACGAGATCCAAAACCTTTCAACAGATTCCAAAACAGATCAAAATCAGTTCAGCAGATTCCAAAATGGACCAAAAACAGGTTCGCAGATTCCAAAATGGGTCCAAAACAGGTCAGCAGATTCCAAAACTGATCAGCCCATACCAAAGGAAACAGTCGACACTAATAAATTCAACAGATTCCAAAACAGTTGGTGTATGGAATGCATCCACTAGGATAAATCCTGTTGACTTTGCACAGTCAAATTTGCTGTCCCTCGTGTGACATTTCAAACGGTTTAAAAATCTTTATTTTTTTATAATTCTTCATTGAATAATCGCAAGAAAATTTACACAGCTTGAAATCGTGGAAGTCCAGAGCTACATCATGCAGTGTTACAGACCTCCCTGTAAAAGGGCGCAAAATAACAAAAAACTTTTACCCAGGTGAAACAACATGAAAATATCGAAAAGATGTTAAAAACAGAAAAAATGTCATACCTAATCTCAAAACGTGGAACTATGATATGGGGCCCTTGTTCGAAAAACTGCCACAATTTTACTGAAATGGTCCCAAAAGTGAAAAAATAATTATTGAAAAAAAAAACAAACAGTGGAAAAACAGAAGTTTCGAATGGTTATGATATCCAGCTGCTCATGACAATCACATTTCCTTCACACATGACTTTTTAGTTGGCAGCAACACGGTCAAAAATCCATGCTGATTCCATTTATACCAATTTTTTTATTCCAATGAAAAAATATCTCGGTACCTACCACAATAAGCCACTACTCCCATGCTAAATCTCGATTCAGACATGTCATCGATAAGCATCCAGGAATCAAGATTTGGGTCGTATCTCTCGATGGATCCACCGATATCCTCACCGACCCAACCTCCAAAGGCGTAGAGGTACCCGTCCAATGCACACAGACCGAATTCACATCTTGGTATCTCCATGCTGGCAACAGCTCTCCAGGTGTCTTCATGTGGGTCGTACAGCTCACCGTTCGCCATGATCAAAGAGTCCAATTCTCCTCCTGAGCAAATAATTAATGGAACCAGAAAAAAATCAGCCAACATTTTACAAGAATGTTTCCAAAATAGGTTAGGCTACTGTAAAATGTGCAAAAATCGCCAAAACTTTTTTCCTGTTAATCTTGAGCCTGGGAGCAACTGAGAAGGGAGAAATTTTGTGTTTCATGCATCTCACAGATGACGATGTTTGTACCATCAGTGCCAAGTAAAAAACTTGAACCACAAGTTCCTGCCGTTTTTTTTTCGATCTTCCTTAGAAAACTGTGGGAAAATGTGATGTTCTCAGATTTGAAACAAAGGGATTTTGCCGAACGGAAATATGCGTCAAATCAATTGTGGGGAAGCAATATCGATGGGTTCGAGATATCCCTGAAAAACTGTAAAAAAAATGCCACCACATATTGTGGTGCAATAAATTTACTCAGACCTGTGCATACAATATTGATTTTGCAGACTATTGTCTGTTAATGGGTTGGAATGGTTGAATGTTAGCAAAACAGTTGAATTTTTAGGTAGCAGCGCATGTATTCGTTTGCTTGTGATCTGTCGGCCCCCTATCAATAAAAAAAAAAACTCGCCGATCTGCAATTGCATTTCTGAGTCCGCACTTTTGAACAGCGAGGAATTTCAAAAAATGGGTTGCACTTTTAAATCCGCAGACTGTCCACATTTGGTACCTAAATGAAAAAAAAAACACGTTTTCGTTTAAGCATTTATTTTCTTTACTTTTGTAATCCTCCCTTCAAGGATAATCCTGTAGTTCCAGAAGAATTTTTTCCACGAAGGAGATGGAAGGAATTCAAGGAGTTCCAGTGATTCCGGCAAAAACACAAAACCGGCAAGAGAAAAAAGCTCGCAGACAGCAAAAAGAGAGTCTGGACAGGACATCTCATTCCAACTTACCGACGACGTAAACCTGCCCCTCTAGAACAGCCACCCCAGGCAATATCCTTGCTATATCCATCTGTGAGACCATCCTCCATTCATTACGGAACGTATCGTAACACTGGACAGATGCAAACGTGCACTCGGACGACTTTGTCCAGGTGGAAATTAACTCCCGTTTTCCACCGCCTACAATGTAGATGTTCTTTTTGGCCCCAATTCGGGGGTTGAAAGATGATGATGGAACCAAGGCACACAGTTGTTCTCCAGGATTCTCATTGCGTGAGGTGGAGGGAAGGCTGAGGATTTTCCCTGATTTTGAAAAGTGGTCTTGAATTAGCCGTAGAGCATCCTGTGTGAGAAAAATGTTGCAACAATTTAATCACTTGGACCTCCATGACGATAGCACAGAATAATTATTTGTTCATGCAGCATTCAAGTGCATCCAAAGTTAAAAATCCAAATTGGTATCCACTGCATTCTGTGAACCTTTCCTTGTGAACAAAATGCCACAAATTTTCATGCCTTGACCTTCCTTTGGGGCCTAGGTACCATCTACATTGTGGCTCCCGAAGCTAGTGAAATGACACCTACGAGGTCTGCAAAAAGTCCGATATGCTATGACAAATGCCAGATCACATTGGAAATGATGAAAGATGAAAAAATACAGATGATATGATTCTGCCAAATTTAACTAAAAAAAAAAAAAATAAAATAAAAAGGCAGGAGGTGGAGACTGGCCGATGCCTCAGGAGTGGGAAGACTGGCAGAAACTTCGGTGTGGGGGCCCTCGTCACAGCTCAGATGGGGGCAACTGCCTGCCCCCTATGTCATGCCTATCCTTGATCCTT
>JASGXE010014648.1:0-11278 GCA_030068105.1 Sinentomon sp. SZTP_YWyxl
TTTTTTGGGCTTCTGCCTTCTTGCAATGATCATCACTGTCTACTGGCAACTTGTTGTTGGGCATTGGGGCTGTTTTGGGTTGGAAAAACAAACAAATGGCTGCTGGCAGTGTGATGGGACTGCCAGCCTGCTTGCTGGTGGTGCACTGGGATTTTTAGAATTTGGCAGTTCCCAGCTTGCTGGTGCTGGTGGGCAGTTGCTCAACTAAGCAAAGAAATGTGGTTGCTTCTAGGAGGTGCACGTACCTATCCAGGTTTCTCCACACACACCTGGCCTTGTTAATTTCCCAGAAAAACATTGTTTCCGACGGATACCTATCTTTCCTTTGACATCTCAGGCTTTGGTTGTTGACATCTTTCTGGTGGCTGGGCATTGGTCCAGCCACAAGAAAGATGTCAACAACCAAAACTGAGTTGTCATCTGTCAAAGGAAAGATATCCCGTCGGAAACATTTTTTTCCGGAAATTGTTGCTATGGGAATGCTTGCTTGAAACAAAACGCAGGCACCAACACCAACAAAAGGATCTGGTGGATTTGACTTCTGACACACTGCTTTCGTCAAGAGGAGAGTGATCTCAGTTTAAAGTTTTCAAAACAAGAGCTGACTTCCAATTTCGACTCGCAATCTTGTATTATCTGCATTACATTGACGAAGTGACATTAGCGACTGACAACTGCTGTCATCAGGTGCACTAGACACCGTCTGCTGGTAACAAGTAGCGACCAACACAGTCTGAATCAGCGACCAATACCTGCCGGCTGCAGAATCAGTGACGGGCACCAGATGCAGAATCAGGCCGACATCGGCTCCTGAAAAGTGTCCCGATACCAGCTGCTGATTGCTGACATCAGCGGCCAACAGAAGTGTCATTAGACCATCAGACATCAGCGACTGACAGCACAGGATACCCGCTGACCTAATATCAGTGAGAGACACTACCTATCTGCTTCGGTGCCGATCAGCAGCGACTGCTGAATCAGCAAACTGACTCCGGCTGCTGAATCAGCGATTAACACCAACCATTGAACCAGCAAATGACACGGCTGCAGAATTGGCGAGCGCCATCGCTAGTGACATTGGGTAAAGACCGACACGTATTGACATCTGTAACTAGTGTTCGGAGTGAGGGAATATTCCCGGGAATATTCCCAAAGGCCAAAATTCCCAGGAATATTCCCGCCCCTCTGGGAAAGTTCCCGAGGGAATATTCCCGGGAATATTCCCAAAATTCCCGGGAATTTTCAATGAAAATTCCCAGGAATATTTCCAGTCTCATATTGATTTTTCTGACTGTTTTTGACTTTGAAAAGTTTCCAAGAGAATATTCCGGGGAATATTCCCGAAATTCCCGGGAATATTCCCAAAATTCCCGGGAATTTTCATTCAAAATTTCCAGCAAAATTCTTGCATTTGAATATTCCACATAAACATTTTACCTGCCTCGGTAATCGCGAGTCCTTTGACTTTTTGTCTCCAGAGCAGCCAGCGTTGGGCATAAATGGGGTACCTTAGGGGTTGGACTTTGATAAGTGTATTTTCTGCTGTGAAGGGGTGAGGATGGCTGCTCTCCTAAAATTTAATTGTTGTGGGCTTGCTCTCCCCATTGAGCCGTTTTGCTCCTTTTGCTTGTCTACGTTCGTATGGTGGATAATACCCATCCCATACTCATGTTGGGGGATTTTAACATCAATGTTCTCAGCGAAAGTGAAGAGCATGATCTTTTCCCCCCTGGTCTTTTGAGATTCATGGATTCCTTTGCACTTAAGCAGTGTGTGGATTTTGTTACTAGGCCAGCTAGTTCTGATCCTAATTGTCTTGATGGGTCCACTATTGATCTGTTGTTCCACTGCCCGAAGCTAAATCTAAATTCCATCAGGGCAATCCCAGGCCTGAGTGATCATCTCATGGTGTCAGCCTGTTTCAGTGTCGAGGCTGCTAAACTTCCTGCTGTGCCAAGCATAGTGTCCTCCCAATGTCAGCAACAACCTAATTTTTGCTCGTATGACAAAGAAGCGGTCGATAGGTTTTTGAGCTGGTCCTTTTGTGACATTGAACCAGTAGCCGATGTCCATCTTCTGTGGCAGGACTTTAAGGAATTATGCGCTCTGGCAATCAAGCACTATATTCCAATTAAACATAATCCACGTTTAGATGGGGAACCAGTGCCTACCTGGTTTAATCGCAATCTTCGCTCAAAGTACTGCAGACTTCGTAGTCTATTCCAGAGAAGCTTGTCTAAGCCTCAGCTTACGACAAGTTACATATCTGCTTTAAGAGCCTACCAAAGGGAACTACGGGCAACAGAAACAAAGTTTTTGAGGCACCTTGCAATAAATGATGTTATCAGCACCAAAACCTTCTGGACATTTCATCACTCCAAAACTAAAACTAGAAAATTGGTGTTGGCAAACGACATGGACCTACGACCTGTGAATGCAAAACAAAATTCCTCTTCCAAAATTAGTGACTCTTTTGCTAAGGCTGTAGTGGCTTTTCTTAATCCTGTTCAGTCAAATCATGGCACTGCCTACCAAACTGAACACCAACAGTTCATAAGAGATGCTGATATCTTTACCCCTGAGGCAATTGCAGCAACCATCCGCTCATGCAAAAACTCCACCTTTGACTTGGTTGATGGGATACCGATGATCTTCTTTAAAAACCATGCTGATGTATTATCCAAGTTTCTTTTGGTCATTTTCTACAACTCCTTGTCAAGTAATATCATTCCAAATGATTGGATGTTGAATATTGTCAAACCCCTTCCTAAGGGTGGATTGCCAGTGTCCCTGACCTCCTTCAGACCAATAAGCCTGATTTGCTCTTCAGCTAAGTTAATGGAGAAAATTGTGGCAGGATATTTACGTAACCTCCTTGAATGTGGGGACTTCTTTAGCAAATTCCAGCATGGTTTTAGATCAGGATTCTCGTGTGAAACACAACTGACTTCTTTCTCACATGATATCATCCAGCACCTTAAAGTAGGCACTCAGGTTGATGCTATCTTCATTGACTTGGTGAAAGCATTTGACAGAGTTTCCATTCCTGTACTTTGTGCAAAATTGGCACAATTGGCCATTCCCGAAAATATTTTCAATTGGATCATAACATTTGTCTCCAACCGAAATTTCCAGGTTCTTCTGAACGGGGAAAAATCAGACTGTCAGGCACTCACTAGCGGTATCCCACAGGGTTCGGTGTGTGGCCCCCTTCTCTTCCTCATCTATATCAATGACATTACCGAAGGTATCGGTTCATGTGTACGATTGTTTGCTGATGACATTGTCTTGTATAGACCTCTTTTGACACAGGATGACTCGCAACTGCTTCAGCTTGACCTTGATACTGTGACTGATTGGTGCAAATCAAACCTCATGGAAATAAACACATCAAAATCAAATGTAATTTCTTTCCACCGCTCTAATAGGGTCACCCTTTGTGATTATACTTCTGGTGGCACTGTTCTCCCAAGACCAGATTCAGTGAAATATTTGGGATTGACCTTCAACAGGAAACTGGATTGGGGCCCATATATCTGCAGCATTGTCAAACGGGCTTCAGTGCAATTAAAATTTCTCATCAGAAATTACTCTTCAGCATCCAGACGTGTAAAGACTATTCTGTACTTTTCCACTGTTAGGTCCTTGCTTGAGTATTCAACTACCACATGGAATCCTCATCTTTCATGTCAAATCGAGAAAGTAGAGGCTGTGCAGAGAAGAGCGGCGAGGTTTGTGTGCGGAATCATTGGCCATTACCCAGTTGTAAGTGTGAGTGGACTTCTTCGGGAATTGGGTTGGGAATCCCTTGAGCTCAGGAGGAAGTTGCATGCTCTTGAGATTCTCAGAAATTGCATCCTTGACAGAGGTGGGTGGGCAGAAACGTGTTTGCATCCAAGTCTAAACACCGGCTCCACAAGAAAATGTAAAAATCTTTCATTGAAAATCCCTTGCACATTCGGTAACCTGGACAGACACAGTTTCTTTGTTGGCTCTATTTTCCTATGGAATAGTCTAAATCTTACTCCAGACTGCCTTGCAATGAAGGGTCCCGCTTTTCGTGATCATGTCAGGCAGCTACTTGTAAGGTCTTCACCATGCTCATGATCGATCTTCGAACAGATGGGGATGTGGTACTTTTCTGCTATGATTGTTTCCCTGGACTTACTTTGATGTATTTATTTTTTTTTTGAGCCCCTAGGTTTTTCATGTCTACTTGTTTATTTTGTTTTTCTTGAAAATTTGTTTTTAAAGGTATTCATGTAGGTGGTATTATTTTTATTTTTTGTTGGTGTATTTGCAAATTTTTTTTTTTTTTTTTTTTTTTTAAATTTATCTTCTCGAACCGACTTTTGCTTTGTATTTTGATAAGAGGTCCTGCCTTCCTTGTTACTCATGGTAGGTACCTACGAAAATAAATGAAGGCAGTGGCCTATTTTTGCATTGTGGTGCGTACTAGATCCATAGATTCAGGCTGCCTATCTGAGTTTTGTATTACCTACCAGAAATCCCCTCCTCACCCATAAAAAGGTGCTCGTTTGTTTCTTGGGCTGCAGTGAACATCTCAACTTTTAATTCAGATCTGTTTAAATTCAAGTAGGTAGCTCTGTTGATTATGCTGACGAGTTGGACTGGGAGGGTCTACTTACCGCTGCGGCGCGAGAACTCCCAGGTTCGCTCTGACGCATCATCGGTGGAGTTGCTTGCAGGTAAACTTTGTTTGACTGGAAGAAAGCCCATTCATTTTTCAATGCAGTCAACATCTCGAAGCTTTTTTGTGGTAGGATCGGGGTAGGCGAAAAAAAGAAAAATAGTAGATACCTAGGTAGCTTGCAATCATGTTTAAATTTGGCACATAGGTAGGATACAGACAGGTAGTTAACGCAAAATTTCAGTTTGCCTAATTGGTAATTTTTTTCCCCATTCTTGCACGAATCGAATCAATTGAATTTTTTGACTGAATTTGTGACTTGTCATGTTTGGACATGGACATGTGTTTTTGTTTTGGTGACCATGATGTCACTTTTTGTGCAATTTGACAACTGTGACGAACCACTGGATGGAGATTCTTCATGAAAACGTCCACGTGCTGAGATGGTATGTTTTTGTTACGGTTTATTTTTTTTTTTCTCGCCTTGTTGCCGTACCATTTTTGCACCTCCTTCAATCATTCTCCCCATTGCACCCACACCCAAAAACCAAATCGGTTTTTCAAATCTGGGATGCAATGTGGAATATCGGCCCGACTTCTCCCACTTGGGGGACTGTTCTTTTTATTTTCACGGCGCGGTTACTCCGATTCATCGGATTTGCGGTTGCGCCGGCAGTAAATTCTTTACGTTCAACCCAAGGCTGTGAATGTGTAGCTATGTTTTTGCCATAAATCTGGTGAAATCTTACCCTAGATTAGGTACCCCAAGAGAAAAAAAACCAACTTCCATCTACCTACTTCTTCACGACTGTTGGACATAATGCAATATCCACACATCTTTGCCGCACTAATTCTACATTCTACATAGGTAGAGTGCCATGGGGTAATTTTGCAACACGTCAACTTGGAGGTAATTTTGCAATGGCCATGTTTGACATGGTTGCCCTCTGTTTTTTTCCCATGTATTGATTCTACACTGAAGCTGGTTATTTTTGGAGTGTGGACCCCGATTTTCTCG
Organism: Sinentomon sp. SZTP_YWyxl; assembly: GCA_030068105.1. Taxonomy (NCBI): domain Eukaryota; kingdom Metazoa; phylum Arthropoda; class Protura; order Sinentomata; family Sinentomidae; genus Sinentomon; species Sinentomon sp. SZTP_YWyxl. The sequence continues at coordinate 5,670 of JASGXE010014648.1, forward strand.
ATTGTTCATCAAAAGAACACTTTTCAACAGGTTGGATTTCTGCAAAACCACAAAATGACGCCGAAAAAATTCGAAGGTGCCCCCGGAACTTTTACAACCCCCAAAAAACCTTTCAATTCCCAAGCCCAATAGTTTTTCTGGAAATTATGCATGCCTCAGAGGTTGTGTGGTTGCCCATGTGGCAAGCTTTATTGACTTGGTTAAACCACCAAGGAGCATTGCAAATTTACCCCCCATTTTTCGGTTACCTTTTCCCGTGGCCATCCTGTTTAAAATACATTGAAAAATGTGCTCCAGGTAATGATACCTGGTGTTTTAACATCTCGGCAAAACAAATAAGTGGTTTACACGAAAACTTGGCCGTTAGTTAGCAATATTTCATGTGGAAGAGAAATTTGCAACACAGTGGAGGTAATTCTGCAACATCATAAGAAGCGCGAAGAAACTCCATTGAGGCATGAGGGTAATTTTGCAATCTTGCCTCATAATCTTATTTCACCTCTCTCTGAACTTCAATTTATGTTGTGAGTTGGCAATAAGTCTGATATGTAATCACAGTACAGAACAAATAGGTTGTTGCAAAATTCCCTCCTGCCCTTGCAAATTTGCCCCCAAGGGAGGTAATTTTGCAAGTGAGTTTTTCATATTTTTCTCAGAAATGGAAACACAAAATTGGGCGGCCACACCAGGACAGCATTTAGGCATGAGGCCAACTCCCTTTCCAACATTACATGTTAATTTTTAGAACAGGAAATCTCAAAAACTCAAATTTCAAAATTTTGTTGCAAATTTACCCCATGGCACTCTATAGGTTGCCAGCTGACATTTTAAAATTAAAACATAATCTTTGTCACTGAAAAAAAAAATGAAAAATTGGAACAAATTCTTTTTGTTGGCCCAAAGCGTGTTGGTGCCAACAACTTCCCTTTGTATTTTTTGGTGTGCAGGTTAGACCCAGTCCGCCCACGCAGTTCCAACGCGAGCAGTCGGCAGGCAATTTCAACACAAGATTTCGTCAGTAAAAGCTACCAAAACCAGACATGAGCCTGCAGTCGCGAACTCTTGATCATGCTCGTCAAGAAGGACCAGATGTTTATAAATTTTTACCAACAAGCCTCGTGAGTCGGGAGCAGCCCCACACGGTGATTTCAAAAGAGCAAAACTGCTCACTGTTGAACGAACTCTGCTAAGTAGGCACCTACCTTAATGTGAAGTATGATTTTTCGAATAGAAAATTCGTTCAAAAGAAACGAAAATTGGAATTTAAAAAAGCCATTCGCAAACAGGCCAGGAATAACCGGGTTTAAAAATCCCCCAAAATTTACTCTGAAAATATGCCGCCATTGATTCGCCCTTTCGCATCATAATTGATTACCTACCCCAGAAAATGATATACTACAGAATTCACAGCCTGGCTGACTTTAACCATATTACGGTAATTATCAACATTTTGCTGCTTTCGTGCATTTTGCATTTTCACGCCAGCCTGTATCTGGTCTGGCGATGATGGTGAAATGACTCATATGGAAACTGGCAAATGTGATAATCTTGTTTAACAACCACAAACTTGGCGAACTTGAGTTTGAAAAAATTGAAGTTCCCAGAGGAAAATCATAAAGTTCCTACATGGGAATATTCCAAAAATTCCCAGTGATATTTTCAAAATTTGAATTTTCCCAGGAATATTCCCAAAATTCCTGGGAATGAATAATGATCCAAAAATTCCCGGGAATATTCCCAAAATTCCCGGGAATATTCCCAAAATTCCTGGGAATGATCCAAAAATTCCCGGGAATATTCCCAAAATTCCCGGGAATATTCCCAAAATTCCAGGGAATATTCCCAAAATTCCCAATGAGGGAATATTCCCAAAATTCCCGGGAATTTTCGTTTGTTCCCAAAATTCCCGAAAAGGAATATTCCCGGAATATTCCCTCGAAAATAAATTCCCGGGAAGTTACGAACACGATCTGTAACCGACACCAGCAGGGATGGGCAAGGTAGGGTACCTTAGAGGGGGGGTAAAGAGGTCTACGACGGGGGGGGGGTATGGCACCGAAAGTGCAGGGGGTCTGGGGGGCGGCAGCCCCCCAGCATGGGGGGGCTGTGCCCCCCAGAGGGGGTCCAGGGGGCAGCGCCCCCGGCAGGGGGTTTGGGGGACAGCGTCCCCACAAGCTGAAGCTTTTTTGAAAAATTAGGGGTCCTCAGATGCCATTTTACGACATTTCAGGTCCTTTTTTCCTTATCCTGGAGGGTTTGCAGTCGCAATAGATGGAGCAAGGAAATACCTGTCAGACACGACTTTCTGGATGAGTTTTTTTTCATTTTACCATTTTCTGTAAATCAAAACAGAAAGTACAAAAGAAACAGAATGTAGCTATTGAAGTCCTGGGGTGTGCAGGGCACACACCAGGACTTCGGCCAAGGGTCCCCTCGGAAAAAGGCTAGGGGGTAACATCGGCCGAAGGTCGAGGTTACCCCCCTAGCCTTTTTCCAGCAGGGAAATCAAAACAGGAATTAAAAAAGAAACAGAATGTTGCTATTGAAGTCCTTCCTGGTGTGTGCAGGACACACTAGGACTTTGGCCAAAGGTACCCTTTGAAAAAGGATAGGGGGTAACCTGAGCCAAAGTCCGAGGTTACCCCCCTGGCCTTTTTCCGGCAGGGGAATCAAAAAGGAAGTAGGTACAAAAGAAATAGAATGTTGCTATTGAAGTCCTTCCTGGTGTGTTCAGGGCACACACCAGGAAGGACTTTGACAGCAACATTCTAGGGTGGGGGGTAGGGGGGGTAACCTCGGCCAAAGGCAGAGGTTACCCCCCTAGCCTTTTTCCGGCAGGGGAATCAAAACAGAAAGTACAAAGAAACAATGTTGCTCCTATTGAAGTCCTGGTGTGTGCCCTGCACACACACCAGGACTCTTTTCCCACCTTTTTCCGACGGAAAAAGGCTGGGGGGGTAACCTCGGCCGAAGGCCAGGGGGGTAACCCCCCCCTACCCCCCCCCCTATGCTCAACCCTGGACACCAGCTGCGGACATCAATGAGCGAAACTGGCTGCTGACAGCAGCGACCTGCACCAACTACTGAATCAGTGACTGAAACTGGCTGCAGAATCAGCGACCGACACTGGTTAAATCAGTGACCGACACCTGCTTCTAAATCAGCGAATAGCGATTGCCAAATGGCATCGGCTGCAGAATCAGCAACCACCATGTCCATCGGCTGCTGAATCAGCGACCTTCACCCGTTGCTGAATCGGTGACCAATATCAGCTGGTTGCCGACACGGACCGACACCGGCTGCTGACACCGACGGCATCCCCTGCTGACATCGACCGACACTGCTGCTGAATAAGCTGCTTACAGACCCGGCTTCTGAATCAGTGACTGACACAAGCTGCTGGCAGCGACCGACACTGGCTAATGACAACTACCGACACCAGCCGATCAAAAAGTCTCAGTCAATGCATAAACGGGTTTCCCCATGTTAGAAGCAGATGCTCAAATCTAAGCCTGTGCTGATGCTCCATTTGGTTGTTGAAGTGCATGGAACCGCGGCGGTGTGAGACCCGTCGTTCGTCTCAGCGACGGAATTTGTCGGATCTTTTGCGGCGGTATGCAACACGTCAGTCGTCTGTGGTTCTGATTTTTGCGGAGGTGTGGCGCACGGCTTCCGGGCTGGACCGGCTATGGCACCAGACCAAAGACTTAGGCAATGCAAAGCACCCTACGTAAAATGGATTCTTTATACACTAATTACAAGAGAAAATGGTTACTTGAGGTAAGTAGGAGGTACCACCTGCTTTATTCCATGATTACTGGAGGCGGAGAAAGATGACTATGTACCTGCTTTATTCTGTGATTTCCAGACGAGACTACAATGATTTTACTGTTCTCGGATTTCCAAGAGAGAAGCAAAATGAGGTCTATCGAGTTTTTTTTTACTGGGGACAGAGTCCCCCCGCCGGCGCGACCGAAGGACATAATGTCCGGAATCAAAAGATGTCATAAAAAAAAACAGATGCCGATGGCTTTTGCACAACGAGTTACAAGAAGGTAGGCACCTGCGTCGGGTCATTTTCAGAAAATTGTTCGACTTCCCATTTGAATTATTCGAGTTTTTCAGGCTTGTAGGTATTCGACTCTATTCGATTTCAATTTTCTTCGTCCTCTATTCGATATTTGATTCGAGGCAAAAAACCACTGATCGCAGAGCCCTGCGGCCCTGTCTGTCGCCTGTCAGACCTGAACTTGAAACCAGTTCATGTGACGCGGAGCAGCATGTGAGCAAATTTTGGTGCGGGATGCCACAAAGTGATGGCTGTGGAACTTGCAACGTGCGTGAGGCCTTTTTGCCATCCGGTACACTCCTACTACCTAGACCTACCTTACCTACTACCTAGTAGGTACCTAGAATCTACATAATATGGTACCTACATAAAATGGGAGAAAAATGTTCAACTTGGCACCGCAGAAATCCTCCCATGAATCTCATAACACTGCCACTCAAACGTTATTTTTTCATTCAACAGTTGTATTCATATATTGATAATCATGATTTGAAAATAATGTAGAAACTGGAAAATGGTGCAAATAAATTTGTACACCGCTGCAGAAAAGTACTGTTGGCATCTACCCCTATTCAGGGATTCGAGGAGGATTCGGATTCAAGCCCATTTGGATTCGAGTGGATTCGGATTCGAGAATTTTTTTCGGATTCGGGTTCGATTTTCCCACCGGGATTCGGATTCGGCTCGGATTCGAGATTCTGGAAAAAAGAGAGATTCGGATTCGAGATTTTTGGATTCGAAAGGATTCGCACATCCCTACAGGCAAAAGAGCGACAGTCTCCAGTTTGGAAAATGCTCCACTTTGAAAAACTTCATCCAAGGCCACTGCTGTAGGTACATTTTGTGCTAGGGCTGTGCGAATCGGCATTCGAATCGAATCCCTCGAATCGAATCCATGTTGTTCGAATCTCGAATCGAATCCGAATCCATTGCCCAGTTTCGAATCGAATCATTTCGAAGCGAATCATCTAAGATTCGAGATTTTCGAATCGAATCTTCGAATCGAATCGAGAGTTGCACAGTCCTATGACTACTGACTTTCTTCGAAGTAATTGCAATTCCTAATTCTCAATCACAGAATGTATGTTGGCTGTTACCATTCGCGTTTTGGTGCCGCATGCAGAAGTTTCAAATTTTTTAGAATCCCACAAAATTCTCGAATCGAACCCTCTCGAATCGAATCCCAAAAGTTCGAATCTCGAATCATCTTCGAATCTCGTTTTTCCTTCGAATCGAAGCGAATCTCGAATCTTCGAATCGAATCGCGCAGCCCTATACATGATGCCTTCTTTGTTTGGACGGACTTTCATGTAGAATGTAGAATTAGTGCTGCAAAGATGTGTGGATATTGCATAATGTTCAACACTCGTAAAGAAGTAGATGGAAGTTGGTTTTTTTTTCTTGGAAGTTGGTTTTTTTCTCTTGGGGTAATCTAGGGTAAGATTTCACCAGATTTATGGCAAAAACATAGCTACACATTCACAGCCTTGGGTTGAACGTAGACAAGCAAAAGGAGCAAAACGGCTCAATGGGGAGAGCA
>JASGXE010014649.1:0-11093 GCA_030068105.1 Sinentomon sp. SZTP_YWyxl
ATTGATTATCATAGTCGGGAAAGGATCTTGTTTCTTTTAAACTTGTATCTTGCAGGACGGTGTAGAGTGTATGGGTCCTGTGTTTGAATCCATTTCTTTACGATGGATTGCCTACTGCTGGGTTTTGTTAGGCGCTTCAACATCGACTCGCCAACTCTAAGAAGTAAAGGCTTCAGACCACCATAACTGCCAACTTCTCCTGGTGTATAATAGATTCGATTGGCAAGGTTCGTAACTTTTTCAGCTAATCCTTTATCATGCTTGCTGTTGGTGGTATCGTGATCTGGAAGTGTTGCATCCATTGTCGTACAAGTTGTTTACCCAATCGTTCAATGAAAATAGTTTGAACCAATGATTTGGTTCCAGTTGTATTGTTTGTGTTACAGTGAGTCCGTTCTTTTCGATCTTACTGATGTCAACGACTTTTCGGGATGCAGTTTCCACACAGACTCGTACTCTATTAGAGTCCCCAATGTTCCACGACTCGGTGCAGTAATTATCCTTTGTCGATTTCAAATACTTCTCACCGAACTGCTTTGCGATCCAGTCGTTGAAACTCATAAGTCTGTACCACTGATGTATGTTCAACTTGAACTCGAGTCCGTTTGAACTTGTATTTTTGCTCGCGTCTTCAATATGTAGATCCACTGATTTCGGAGGGTCGTCGTATTTTTCCTCGTGTTGTTCCTTCCAATGACAGCACATAACTAAAAGTTTTTCCGGTGTGCCTGCTGCTTTTGGTGCCGATGAGCAGAGTGTGCGAGTGCTGGTATCTTTGTCTTGGTGGCAACACAGGAATGGAATCAATGTCCATCCTAGAATAATACCTATGGAGATTATGGCACCTAGGATGATTGCCAGCACTAGTCGGTATTGATACATATTATTCCGCACTCTATTGCACAACACGGACCAGATATAGTTGTATAACATCTTGGACGTTTCTAGTCAACGGCTCTCGGTGAACTGACTCAATTTCCTCGTACTCTCTCTTTATATGCGTTTCCTGACGTTTGCTTGGGACCGTTTTGTACCATACATTCGGGGTTTTCAGGGGTTTGTGTTTCAGCGAGTTTCTCAAGGGATTTGTCATTCTTGCTAGTGTTGATTTCCATGCTCGTTTTATCACGATTTTATGGGGGGTGTGTTATCAATGATATCTCTGGGGATTTCGAGGAGTCGAGTTCTCGTTTCTCTGGGTCTTGTCTGGTGATTTTGCTCGGCTGTGCGCTAGTGTTTCAGGTCCCTGGATTTGTCAGGGGCTGATTCGTTTGATTTCCCTTCGAGGTCTTTCATGATCGCTGTCACTGGTCTTGTGGTTTGTTGGTTTTCTGTCTTGTTCATCAATCGTTGTCTTTCAGGCCCTTAGAGTTTCGTGGGAGCTAGCGCTTGGTGCCCGGTGGCTTGCCTGGGACCAGGTCCCTTGATTTCACTGCGAGGGGACTTTGCCATGGCCGGTTTTTTGGTGTTTTGATTTCCGCAGCAGAACTCCTTGTTTTAAAACTGTCATTTTCCTTCTACTAACCGGTGTTGCATGTAATTTCGATACCGCGTCAGAATGAACCCCCCTTAATTCTGACGCGATTTTGAGCTATGTAATAATGAATCCCCCTGTGTAATAGTGAATCCCGCATTCATTATTACATGTGTAATAGTGAATCCCCAGTCAAAATTAAACATAAAAACTTGAACCCCCAGTCATTATCACATATGTAATAGTGAATCCCCCTGTCAAAATTAAAAATGTAACTTGAACTCCCCGGTCATTATTACATATGTAATAATGAATCCCCCAGTCAAAATTAAATATGTAAACCTGCACCACCCCAGTCATTATTACATGTGTAATAGTGTGGTTACATATGTAATTATGCCTCTAATAATTGCACTATACAGTGGACGAATAAGTTCTCAGCTTCGCTGCCTTGGAGGAATAGCGCATGTTTCTCAGGACAAATCGGAGGGTTTTTAAGGCCTTATTGGAGGTGAAATTGATGTGCTCGTTCCAGGTGAGATCGTGGGAGATTAGAACACCTAAATATTTGAATAACTTAACGTTTTCGATCTCTTCTCCATTTGTCTCGTAAATGGCATTTCCGGCTGGCTTAATGAGGAATGACATTTCCGGCTGGCTTTATGAGGCGCTTTGTGAATGAGATGGCCTCAGTTTTTGCCGCATTAATTTGCATTCCCCAGTCTTCACACCACAAAAAGACACGGTTGAGATCTGACTGCAAAAGGGCAGCATCTCCAGGGGTTGCAATATTTCCATAGGACAATATCGTCGGCGAATAAACGAATTTGGGAATTAAGGTCTTGCGCAATGTCATTTATGAAAAAAGGAACAGTAAAGGACCGAGGACACTGCCTTGTGGAACACCTGATGTGACTGAGCTTTCATTCGATGATACATGCTCAACCATTATACAACTTGCGTGCGAAATTCCAAGAAACTTTTAAGGATGTTTATGATGATGGGTGGGAAGCCAAGCATGCTAACTTTAAGCAAGAGTTTGTTGTATGGGGCACAAGATGAAAAGCTTTTTTGAGGTCAAGACAAATCACATCAGTAACAAGCCCATAATTCATATTTCCGGCAATTTCATCCACTAACAGTAACACCTGAGTTTCACAAGACATTTTCCCCCGAAAGCGAAACTGATTTGGATGCAATACCTTGTTAGAGACCAGGACATTTCTTATGAATACAGAAAGGATTTATTCAAAAACCTTTCAGTAGATGCAAGTAAGAGAAATTGGACGATACGTCGATAACTATTGGGGCGGTTTGCAGGCATGTCCTTTTTCTTGATGGGAATGACCAAAGCTTTTTCCAGCCGAGGGATAGGTTTCCAATTTTCAAGATTTCAGTGCAAAAAGGGGCCAGGATGACACCTAAGGCGGCAGAAAGCTCCTTTAATAACGGCCAGGGAGGCCATCGGGCCCCATACTTTTTTTGGGGTTAATTTTAGAAAGTAGCTTTCGAACTCCATGGGCTTGGATAGTGGGGATAGCAGAACTGTTAATGTTGTTTTGAGCATAGTCAACAGCATCGGAGCATCAGTCGGGATTGAGAAAACACTTTTAAATCAGAAAATAGGTATTCAGTGTGCCAGCGATTTCTTGTAACAATATTTCCGCCCGGAACTACAATAAGCGGCGGAATCCCACTACTCTTTTTAAGTGATTTCAGGTATTTCCAGAAGCTTCTGCAATGTTTGTCCTCAGGGCACTGTTGATAAAGGAGTGAAACAGGTTATGGAGTTTATGTCAGTGCACTGATTTTGAAGCTAGTGATATTTGTCTCCATCGGCAGGCAAACCGCTGCGTTTAAATTTAGAATGTGCACGCCTTTTCTTCTGAAGGAGCTTCTTTAGTTTTAAGTTGGCCCAAGGATATTTTGTGTTCGCTTTAGCTGTTTTGCGAGAAATGGAACCCATGAACGCCAAAAGCGTGTTTTTCAGAGTGAGCCACGTTTCATTTATTGGTCTGGCTTTTATGAATTCAGGTGAAAAGAGGGGGTTGGTAAGCAAAGATCTATTTAAAGGAGGCCAGTTAACAGCAGAAAAGTCCAGAAATGTTTTTACTTTTTTCTTGAAATTTTCAGACCCCAACAGAGGGAATGACAGTGTGACCAGTTCATGATCTCCAATACCAGGAAGAACATTAACTGTTGCACCAGGCCATTCAAAGTTTGCCAAAGCGATGTCCAAAATGGTTTTAGAATGTGGGGTTATCCGTGTAGGCTTATTTACAAACTGTGACAAATTAAAAGAGTTGGTAATCTCCTCCGGACATTTGTTGTTGTTGAATGTTGAAATATTGGGAGATTGTGAGCTGATGTCCCGGATGTCAGGCGCAAAGAAATTTCGCGAATTCATATCACCACAGACTAGCACCCTGTGCCCCTTGGAAAGATGCGCACTGACAGATAATAGAGATCTTATAGGGTTTGCTCATCGGCTGACAAGTTTGGAGGGAGATAAACGGAGATAAATACCTCAAAAGGTTTTCGGAATTATATTTTGCACCAGACAATCTCCAAGGAACTAGCTTCATTAAGGTAAGTATCTGCTTGGCAACACTCAATGCTCCCGTGGATAGCCACCAGGACCCCGCCACCACGACGACCAAATCCGACACCAAATCCGTCTGTCGCATATGAAAACGTGAAAATCGAGACGGAAAATTTCTGCATCGTGAATGTCGGGTCTCAACCATGTCTCACTGAGAATTATAATATTTAATTTGTGCAATCAACTAAATTGAACAAACTAACACGTTTAGATAGGCACAAAATGGACTGACAATTTAAAATTGCGCACTTGATGGGTGGAAATTGTGGCTCAACGGGGGGCATTACTCAAGGAAGGATCTTTTTCAGAGGGCGTGTTCCTCCTGATGGTATCACAAGGTAAATTATCGGTTTGTAAGAAAGCCGTATAAGGAGAGGAAAATGTGGTCGAGATTTGGTTGCTTGCTGCTAAGTTGAGATTTGGTTGCTGATTGCGCGAACGTTTTCCTGTTCCTTGTCCTACATGAGGGAGGGCAAGGAACCGGTTTCCTGTTCCTTGTCATAAGGACGTACAATCAAACAAACAATCTTACTATTTGCAAGTCCTCCTGGCCGATACTCCTCAGATATCATAGCCATCTCTGTGTTCGGATAAGTAAAATAAAATACGAATCCTATCAATGACCTTTAACTTTTTACATGAATTATATCAAATCTTCTGGAGATTATAGGTTGTCTAAGAACTAAAAGTGATGGCTTTGAGCTTTGAGATCCACCTTCATAAGTTATTTATCCTTAAAATCATCAACCTGTGGATGTCCGCGAGGATCCGTCAACACATCTGTTTGCATCTGCCCATATTATCCATCATCTTCCTGGATAATAAAATTAACACCTCGTATGGACCGGTGACAGGGATGGAATAGCCTGAGGTAGAATGGAACAGAGGCAGAATGGGACTGGGGCAGAAAGTGGACAGAGGCAGAATGGGACTGGGGTAGAATGGGACAGAAGCAGAATGGCACTGGGGTGGATTGGGGACAGAGGCGCAATGGGACTGGGTTAGAATGGGACTGAGGTAGAATGGGACAGAGGTAGATTAGGACTGGGGTAGAACGGAACAGAGGCAGAATGGGGCTGGGGTGGAATGGGGACAGTGGCAGAATAGGACTGGGGTAGAATGGGACAGAAGCAGAATATGGCACTGGGGTGGAATAGGGACAGAGGCAGAATAGGACTCTGGGGTAGAAAGGGACAGAGGCAGAATGGGACTGAGTTGGAATGGGACTGAGGTATCATGGGACAGAGGCAGATGAGGACTGGGGTAGAATGGGACTAGGTGGAATGGGGACAGAGGCAGAATGGACAGGGGTAGAAAGGGACAGAGGCAGAATGGGACTGGGGTGGAATGGTGACAGAGGCAGAATGGACTGGGTTAGAATGGACCAGAAGCAAGATGGGACTGGGGTGGGATGGGGAAGAGGCAGAATAGGACTACGGGTAGAATGGGACAGAGGCAGAATGGGACTGGGTTAGAATGGGACTGAGGTGGAATGGGATTGGGGTAGAATGGGACTGGGGTCCGGAGGGAATCGTCAGCCGTGATCGGATGGAGTTGGGCTTTCAGAATCCAACGGGATATTGACCACGCACCCGGTTTTGATCCATCGTCGCAGAAAATTCAATTCAAAAAAATGTACTGACCTATCGCTTAGCGCTTTCGAGGTCTGTATGTACAGTGGCGAGAAAATTTCTCGTGCCATCAATTCCTGCTGGTTTTTCGATCCTTCAGAGAAAACTCGGAGAACCGTGGTGATTTCAGGTTCAAGAAATCGGATTTTGTTGCACAGAAATATGCACAAAATCAGTGATGGAACGCCTATTTCGGTGGGTTCAAGATTTCCCCAAAAACCCGAAAGAAACGTTACCATGTGTGGTCCAATTAATTCTCTCTGTACGAATATGTGTGTGATATACATACGCGTGTATCCACGAATAACAGAAACAGGTGTGCTGCTGCCTGTAATATGCCATCGCGCCATAGCAGTAAGTTCAACTGCGCGCTTTGCCTAAAATTGCGATGAACAGGGTGTCCTGTTTTTTGCGAAATTGCTTGCGAACCTTGCGGCGAGATCCCGTTTTGCAGTTTAGTTCGACCGTTTCGTCTTCTAACGTCAACATGGTCAATGATTTGGAATTTTAGTTTGCCGGCAGGCGATTGATGAGAAATTTGTTATCATAAATCGCCATCGGTGAAAATTTGACCAGACGAGCCTGAACGACCAGCAGTGGCGTAACCAGAAATTTTGTTCAGGAAGGGACGACCAACAGAAGAAGTTATGCTGAGCGGGGAAAAACCACCGCAGACGCGATCCGGGATTCCAAGAGATGGAGCCCCTGGCAGAGCGTTAGGATACATTTTGTATTTTGGTGGTTATCATGGTGCAAAAATAGGGTTCATCATGACAAAATGAAGTCAAAATAAGTGAATGGATTTTCTTTTCAAAACCGAACTGTGGCAGATTTCACCCGGTTTAAGTGCAACATTTGAGGAGAGGGTAAAGCATGCCGCCAGAAGTCAAAGATGATTTTTTCTTTCTTCGATTTGTTTCCAGATTTTATTTCAAATTGCAAATGCCGATCAGAAATCAGTTTTTATTCTGATACTCGTAAACGACGCTGTTGGAGCACTTTTCACCACTCCTCAGCTCGAACCAAAACCGACATTCGAAGAAATCAGTGCAAAAAGTAGACTGAGGACTGCCTTTTTGTTTACTTTAATTTGGGAGGGGACGCTTCCCCCTTGTACCCTGTTTGCGCCACTGATGACGAACACAAGTTTCAAAGCAAGGCCCGACTCAAGCACTGCCAATCGCCACTTCATCACGACTTGACTTCATTGAAGCATGCACAACATTCGATTGCGTGAATGGGAATGCTAAAACGGTTGAGTACCTTTGAAAGTCACATACGAGCCCATGAATAGCAGAAACAAAAAGCAGAACATGTGATGTCGAAAAACTGGGACACCCTGTTCATCGCAATTTTAGGCAGAGCGAGGAGTTGAACTGACTGCTGCAGCGCGATGACAGATAACCGGCAGCAGCACACCTGTTTCTGTTATTCGTGGATACACGCTGTATGTATCCGTATGGTCATTTGCACTTAATTATCATTCTTAACGTTGCTGATTTGTTCTTTTGATTGATCAACTCTCTACTTTGTTTGAAGTCGAATTATTTTGCTCGAGTTTGGAACCTGTTAAGCGTGTTGTACTGCATGTGTATGACAAGGAGAAATTCCCTAAATACAACCATTCATTTCAATCTCCTGCTAGGCGCTTTCCTCTGACAACTCTTGGAAATAATTCTTGAGTCATTGTAAGATATTCCGATGAGCAAACAGGGCGAAGTCAGACTTTGATCGCGACTAATCTCCAGTCAGCTTTTTTGGTTAGAATTCATTGCATAAAACTCTGGAATGTTTTAAAATTCCTTGCGATTCTTTATTCTTCTGACGACAAATTTTGATGATGGCAGTAAGAATGCATTGTCCCAAATCTGGACGCACAAGATGGGGACACATTGGGCCTAAAATCACAAGAAACACACTGCATTGCGTATAAAAACGGCGCTTGATATCATATTGATCGTGCACAATTTTAGCACCGACCCATCATGAAAGTGGCTCCATTTTATTGCAGCGCCACTCCACGTATGCAGGGTGTCCCGAAAATCAACCAGCAAAACCATGCAGCGAACTAATCTGTGCTTGCCAACAATGACATTTTGGCAGTGTTGTTTATACATAAGGAAAAAATTATTCAAAATAAATCTCCACATTATTTTTTTAAATTTTTTTAAAAATTTTTTTAAAATAAAAAAAAATAATTTTTTTTTCAATTTTAATTTTTTTAAATTGATTTTTAAAAATATTTCAAACAAAAAAAAATAAAAATTTTTGAAAGTTTTTTTTTAAATTATGAAATTTTAAGAAAAAAATTATATAATTATTTAATCATTTTTAAGTGTTGCTTAAAATTAATAAAAAAATAATTTTTTTAATTTTTTGATGCAAAAAAATTAAAATCGCGCCGACCAATCATGAAAGCCGCTCCATTTATATTGCAGCGCCATTTGCAACCTGCCAATTATAACGTTCCCATCCACTGCACAAACATTGCTCCAAGGAAATAACATATAATAATATTTACTCAGTTCATCCACGATATTTTCCCTGACGAATTTCTTCTTGCCGTTGAAGTAATTCAGATCCCATGTAACAGTCCGTGTCAGCGGTGAAAGTGGACTAATCTCTATGAATCTGTTGGATTTTGATTTTTGGCAAAATGTGGTGAAATCCGCAGCTCGTAGGATCCCACCGATATTGAGCACTGCCAATAACTGTGGGTCGTTGACGACGCCAGTAGCCTTCTGGAGATCTGCAAACCGGACCCATGTCCCAACTGGGTTATCCGTTCCATTCCATACGTCACCTTGGGCGAAGTTCTTTAATTGTGGTTCATCGAATAACTTCAGAAATATGTAAAACTCAAGCGGGGAGGTGTCAAGGTGCAAAAGGGAATATTTTCTGCGCCGAAATTGGCCGTAGACTTGATCAAGACAACAAAGTTGGATGAACAAGCTGATGGCGCATGAGAGAACAAGATGGCGCGTAAATCTGTGGTCGCGGAATCCCGGTCGAACCAAACGCCTCGACAAATTCTGAAAAGAGAGACGTGGTAAAAAGAAAGTGAATCCGAGTCAATAGTTTTAGCGACGGAAAAACCATTCACGATAAAATAAAGCTGCCACAAAATAAGCCCCAACACACCTGCTTTTGGAGTACGGTTGCTACCAGTTTTGGTCATTTTTTGGCATTATCCTCTAGAGAGGTCGAGGTCGCCCACTTCCTTGAGGGAGGACCACCAAAATATGGCATTATTTTTGTAGTTTTTTTTATTGTTCAATATGATGATCAGATTCTTCACCTTTTTCTTTGTGTTTTGAGCCAAAAATGATCCAAAAGTTTTTCTTCAATCTGCCTCTCGGAGGACAAAATCATCAGTGTAATTTTACAGAAGTGTCTCCCATTGCATATACAGGGTGTGTCATTAATGTGGAGCATAAACCTGTTTTTCGAAATCGGGAGCTAATTCTGAACAAGAAATGTTCAGGGCATATTTTTCGTCCGGGGACTGCGCGTCGAATTACAGACATTTTTTGCTTCACCTACACTGTGTAAACGTTTTATGATGTTGGGTTTGTTTTGCCGCCTCCGTTTCAGAAAGGACACGAAACAAAGTGATGGTTACCCAGCACGAAGAAATACTTTTCTACAAAACCATTTCACTCCAAATTCACTACAAAATGTCACAGTGTACCTACATGGTGGCTCAAAAAAAAGGTAACCCAAAGTGTTTTTGGTTTGTCTGCTGGTGTTGGTCAGTTTTAAAATGTGTTTCCAGTCTGTTTCGTCAAGGTGCACTCAAGAAGATGTTCTCCACACAATAAAAAGTTAGGAGTGGTGCAGTTTGTTGGATAAAGTCGTTGGTTTTGCTGTTGATCATCAGCTTCGGAAGCTTCATCTCTGGACGCATGTTGGGCTCATGCTTTCAACATAACTTATGCTGCCTCTGAAGCAGATTTTAACTGTTCTGCCCCATGGGAACACAAATTATTGCATCTGGTAGCCACCATCCGTGCTTTCTGACAGGTCCAAATTCAAAATCTTTGTCGCTCCGACGTGGATGAATGAAAAAATGTCATCACAGTTTCGAGGAAGTCGAGCAGCATCCATCAAGTCTTCGTCGAATGTAGCGCGAATTGGAACTCCCGTTGTCAAGTTTGCAGTGGACCTTGCAGCAGGTTACAGCATTCTACCACAAAATTCAAACGTTGGAGGTTGTGACCCCTACAGATTGTCTCGGATGACTGTTCTTCTGCAAACAACAGGATTGTCATGAAGGAACAAAGTCTGGACTTTTCGCTCAACAACTGCTGGATCAGCGACAAACGTCACACTGATTCCTTTGGGGCGACGGAAAAGAAACAGTTTCCAGACCACTTGATGAGTTGATGGTCGCACACTCTTCCCGATTGGTGGCAAAAATCATTCAATTACTTGATCAGAAATCAACCAGCAGGTAAATCTCCAACAAGTGCATGGAAATGATCAACTTCAGATCATGACTGCAACAGTGATGAGATGCGGAAAGTTGCCAATTCAAACATCCGTCAACTGCAGCTGGGTAGCCACATGATTCTTGTAAAAGAGAACCCCGAATGTCCGGAAAAGACCACGCTATTGGGTGGTCGACAGTTATTTCGTTTGGATGAAAATTTAACATGATTTTTTGATATAAACTTTCGGTTACCTTTTTTTGGGCCACCCTGTATAGTCCATCACCTCGGAAAAGGGAACTGATATTTATTGCATATTGACCTAACTGACCCAGACCACTCCGATAAAAATTGCTCTTAATGCCATCCCAAACTCAGAAACGTTGTTAGTGCCACATATTCATGATACACCCTGTAGATAACGGTGCGCTGCCCCCTTCGCTGTTTGTGGATTGTTGTCTCCAAATTTTTTTTTTATTATTTAGAACAATACTGCCACGAGGGCTCTGGTGGCAGGCAGACAAGACAGTACACCAATTCGACAAAAAGTCTTCGTCAACCAATAAAAAAAAATCACATTATAAAATAAGCAACTGGATCGAGGAATATGTTTGTACAACTAATTCAAGAGTGGTGCGACGCCAGGAAATGCGTGATCGAGAAATAAATGCTGAGGTTGCTGGAAGAGCATTCCAATCTCGTATTGTCTTCGGGAAAAAAGCATTAAAATAACATTTGTTTTAAAGGTAGGGGTGGAAATGGCGAGACCATTATCAGTCCTGCGTTGATTTGGCTTCAAATCAACGGGAGAATTTCGAACTCTGTCCACTTTTCGAATAAGGTCCGCAAAATTGCCAAATTTTTGGTGGACAAAAAAGCAACAAAACGAAGAGCACCACAATGGGACAATGGGCCTATTTTTTAAACGAAGCCCATCTTTTAGGCCGCGGATTCTT
>JASGXE010014650.1:0-12025 GCA_030068105.1 Sinentomon sp. SZTP_YWyxl
AAGTAGGATATAGCATTCAGAGCAAAAATTACATGAGATTGGATTTGGTTTGGTCTGGAAAAGAAAGCTAGGTTAGTATAGGTTAGGTAAGACTAATTTTAGGTTCGATCGACTTTATTTATTTTTTTATTTTTCCCGCGTCATATCGCGATCCGCATTCGTAACGATTATAAAACCTTGCGACCGTTATTCGTTCCAGTTACTCTGTCATCGAACTGTGGATTGGAATCGCCTGTGGATCACTTCCTGAGGGCCACTTCAACGCGATTAAATTCCGAGAAGCAATGTGCATAGGGCAGGCACAGCTTGAAAGAAGGCAAATCTTAAAAACATTCTCAATTCTCATATGTCAAACCTTCATTGTCAACATTATTTGATTATAACCAATGCCCTTGGTGTTAGTACCCGACTAGAGACGTCCTCGAGAAAACCTAGCATCTACTCGTATTATCGATTTGGTGAGCGAAATATATGGTGTGAAATATTGACGTTTTGCGATGTGAAAGAAAGTGTTTTTGAAACTCGCCATACCCAGCGAAAAATCCATAGAGAGAGGCTTTATTAAATCGTGAAAAATATTAAAATAAACTGTGGCAATATACCAGTATTGCAGAAGTCGTTCGTATGGGTCCAACTAGATTTTTTCCGTAACTCTGAGGTTTGAACGTTATGTGACCGCAGAGAAAGTCCCAACAGCGTTTTATCTTTCAACAATAATAGTTAATAATTAACTAGGAACGCGTGAAAGAGAATTTCGCGCGTAGTAGGCGAGCTTGTTGTTTTAACCCTTTCTAAATCTGTGGAGTTTAACCGTTCCTGAAACCCCGGTTTTTATACCTTTCTCGGACCATCGTGACATAATCCGTTCAAAAACGGATATGTGAGTAACCCTTTCTGAGCCTTGAGCCCGATCAATGATCGCCATCAGCGTAACAGATTCGTTCAAAATTTTCAATGATAAAATGTTGAACTCGTCAAGTTTTCAATCAAAAATTTTCCAACTTTCCAATAAAGATAAAGGAAGATCAATGTTCGTGCACATAATGGTTCCCAAACTTGTTCGGTTGTTTCTCCGTTATAGATAGGCGATCCAATTTTCAGGCGATCCAGATTGCCTGTTTGAAAAAGAAAGAGAGCGCCTTGCGCTTTCATTTATTGGCTTTATGGCATCGGTAGCCGATGGATTCCAGTTTCAGTGCTGTTTCCAAAAACCGGAGAAAGTTGTTTAATGTCTCCAAAAATAAACAAATATTCCCCCAAATCAACATGAAATACCTGGATTGACTTATCCAAGCGCCTGGAGATTAATTCAAGAAATAGCACCGAAAATCATGCTTCATCAAACAGATTAAAGGTCCTTTTTAGAATTCCTGTTGCACTATGCGCATTAAATGACAAAACATTTCGACTGAACGCGAACTTTGAGGTTGGGTGCACAGTTGAACATCAAACGAAAAGCAACTTCCTTCTTCTTTAGGCAGCTTCAATAAGCGTACTGTGCCACTTCCACCGCAGCCCAGAACAAAAAAACTTTTCGATGGGAGGCATATCCCGCCAGAATCCAAAAATCAAATGTTCGTCTGTTATGTTGTCTCAATCTTCGAGTTTTCGTTTTTCAAGAACACTGAGACAACTCCTGATGATATATTCAGCATTCAATGTCATCACATGCCAAATTTTTCTTTCAAGTCTCGATTCCCAAACGAAAACAAGTGTCCATGGTCAATGCTTTCATTGCTATTATTTCTGTTATCATTTTCCCCTTTTATTTTCTTTAAATTTGTGCAAAACACGACCCACTGCCGTTGTTCTTTTCCTTGCGAACATGTCTCTTTTTATGAAAGTCAGCTGCAATATCATAAAGAGTGTTGATTTCCAAAGCAGGTGATCCAGTTAAATGCTTTTCAATTTAATTCTCTTGAATTCAATGTCTTTAATTGCAAATCTTGGACATGTAAAAAAACAATTATTGTGCCTGTCCATTCCTACCACGAAAAATTCTCGAGAAGAGTGATAAAAAGAAAATCCCATGATGTCACACACACATACAAAAAAACCTCAAAAGACACGGATGTGTGATGCGTGGTTGCGGAACCTTTGATCCCAATCCAGGGTAACTGTGGTAAACATCATCAAAGTAATCACACATTCCTTCTGTTAACACTACAGCGCTTCTCCATATACAGGGTGTTCCACTTAAAAGAGGCCCCTATGATGTATATTTTCAATTTTTGCCCTTTTTCCGGTCCAGGCTTGCCACAGCTAGCTTAATTGAAGATTTGGTTGGTGCTTGGCATTGTCTTCACAGTTGATCAACGCATTTTTGTGGTGGAGAACTTCGTGAAACTGAGTTTGGACGTAAGAAAGAGGGAATCCTTTGAACAACGTTTGGCATTCCTGCACGGGCAACGAGTCCTTGCAAATGCTAATGGCGCCAAACGGGCGGTGACAGGTCATAAACAAAGGCGCAAAAGGGTAGCCAGAACACTGGTTGGTGGAAGTGGACTTCCGCAACAGCATCCAGGTCAGTGGCAAAAATCAGTCTGACGTCTGACCCAGCAGTCCCCGCCAAGCCCAGACTCTGAACACCATGTCAATTTAACAAACCACATTCAGCAGTGAATATCATGTCAAACAACATCCAAATCTGAAAGAATTTTAGAGCGCAACCTGAAAAGGTGGGAAAAACCAACTAAAACACTCGGGCCTCCTTTAAGTGGAACACTCTGTGGGCAAACTTGAGGGACTGGACTGCCCCTGTGCGGAAATTCGTACTGCCAAACCAAATGACTTTATATTTGAAAACATCTTTCATTGTTTTTGGACAAAGTTATCGGCCCTTTCATAAAAACAAAAGGCAGCGAGCAAAGGACTAACATCCACAATTTCTTGCCTTTCTTTCGCATCGGCATATTACCCCATAAATGATGTAGTAAGGGCCATCAAAGATCAGCGGCGCACAATGTAAAAAATAGCTATTCCTCTAAGAAATTGACCAAGACCATTACACCCCGAACCAATATGCTCTAGTCGTTTTGATTTTCGACCTGAAAAACAACAACCCCTTCGACAAGCTTGGAATTCTCAAGAGATCAGCTTGAAAAGCACGAGCTGATTCGGGTGCTTTTCTAGCTGATCTCTTGAGAAATCCTAGCTAATTTGGATAAAAATTGGATGCTGCATTAAGCTGGAAATCGGTTTTTTGTTTTTCGGGGTTCGCACCTAATTTACACTCAAAAGAGGTTTAGCGAAAATTCCCACCTTCGTACACAGCGAAGATATTTGCAGGATACTTCCTTATGCCAATTTTGTTTTTTTGCCAATTATGGCAAACGTTTTTGTTTCGGGGGGTTCGGACCCCATTTACACTCGAAGGGGTTGAACGAAAATTCCCACCTTCGTACTCAGCCAAGACATTTACCGGATACTACCTCATGCCAATTTTGGTTAAAATTGTGTTCCGCTGCAATTCACTTTTTTGTTTCGGGGGTTTGTATCCCATTTACACTCAAAGGTTCGAGCGAAAATTCCCATGTTCGTGTTCATCCAAGACATTTGCCGGATACCTTGTGCCAAAGTTTGGTAAAATCATACGCTGTAGATAACTTTTTTGTTTCGGGGGGTTCGCACCCCATTTACACTCAAAGGGGTTGAGCGAAAATTCTCATCTGCGCACTCAGCCAAGATATTTGCCGGATACTTTTTGAAATTGCGTACTGCTGCAAATCACTTTTGTGTTTCGGGCGATACTACCTCATGCCAATTTTGGTTAAAATTGCGTTCCGCCGCAATTCACGTTTTTTGTTTCGGGGGGTTCGCACCCCATTTACACTCAAAGTGGTCGAGCGAAAATTCCCATCTTCGTACTCAGCCAAGATATTTGCCGGTTACATCCTTATGCCAAATTTGGTTTTTAGTCAATTTTGGCCAACGTTTATGTTTCGGGGCGTTCGCACCCCATCAACACTCGAAGGGCTTGAACGAAAATTCCCATCTTCGTACCCAACCTAGACATTTACCGTATTTTGCCGTGTGCCAAGTTTTGTTAAAATTAGACGCTGCGTTCCAATGGAAATCACGTTTTTGTTTCGGGGGTTCGCACCCCATTTATAGTCGAAGGGGTTGAACGAAAATGCCCATCTTCGAACTCGTCCAAGACATTCGCTGCACACCACTTCCTGCCAAATTTGGTCAACCTTGGACGTTGCGTGCCACTGCAAATAACGTTTTTCTTTCGAGGGGTTCTCGCCCCATTTACAGTCGAAGGGGTTGAACAAAAATACCCATCTTCGAACTCATCCAAGATATTCGCTGGACATATATCCCATAGCCTGCCAAATTTGGTTAAGATTGGCCGCTGCGTTCGGCTGCAATCGTGTACACAATGAATGCAGAAGCTACCAGTAAAGGGCTTGCAAGCTCACCAAAATAAAGGGCTTGCAAGCTCACCTAAATAAAGGGCTTGCAAGCTCACCTAAATAAATACATGTTACTTTATTTTTTGCCACAAGATAGGTATATGCGATGATTGCTGCTTCCAATGAATTTGATTCTAGGCAAGCGAAACTGCGTCGGAGAGTTGATTGCAAGGATGGAATTAATCCTTTTCTTTTCAACGGTCATCCAGAAGTTCAACTTGAAGCTTGCTGACGATGAACCATACGACATCATGAATCCGAAGAAAGGACAGGAAGCAACGCGTGGATCTCCGGACTTCAGATTCATCTTGGAGACAAGATGAGAATTTTACAAAACTTCGTGAACAGTTACGGATATCTGTCCCGACCGTTGTCTCAAATGGCTCAACAGTGGCTTCCCTGGGCTCTGGATTTTGTTCAGAAAAGCCAGGAGTATAACAACTCCATGGAGACAAAAAAGAGCACCCTGGACTTTTAGATACATGACCTGTTGCTGTAAATTGCTCCCTTGTCGTTAATTTGTTGATCGCTGTTTTCCCATGGTGGCATTCCGGAATACCCCTTCTTTAACTGTACCTCGTCGTTAATTCGGTATACCGCATCATTTGCTTTCTTATGTGGAATCATTGAAATCCCCCCCTCTGATGCAGTAAAATCCAAACAAATACCAATCAACGAAATCAGATGGGATATTTGACCAGTGTCGAAAAATTTGATCCTTTTCTCGAAAAAGGTGAGTTGACGTGCAGTACTTTGCAAAAAAGCTGTCGGACATACACGGTGAAAGGGAAATGGTGGTTTTAATTTTGTAAAAAAGCTGTCGGACATATGGAGACATAATGGGAGGAGATGATTTCCATTTGAAAAAAGCTGTCGGACATATTGGCGGAGATGTGACAAAATATCCTATTCCTCCTGCATGTCCGATGGGTTTATTGCACCGTCCTGTACATGAACAATCATGACTCCTGCAATCCCTGCACGTTTATAAAATACGTTCTTGTAGAGTTAGTGCTGGTATGAAGTTAGTTGTACGAAACTAGTAAATGTCTTGCCATCCGATTCGTTAAAAGTCAATTTCAGTGACACTTTGAAGGAAACTCCGCTGGTTCAAGTTGTCATAAAATGTGCCTCGGAATGCATGTTCTCGAATTTGCCAACAAATCCATGCACGCCAAAGCATGAAATTGACGAACAATCATCAAGTCATCAAATCAGAGTCGAAGCTAGTGGAAATGTGAATTTTGCATAACATCTGCGAAGCTCCGAAAATTCGAACCGAACGAATGAAGATTCCGCTATTGAAGGAGACAATTTTAGTCCGGAAATGGTCCCAGAAACAATACCGATCCCGAATAATCCAATGTAAGTAATTGTATTGAGGGAGACATTATTGTTTCTGTGACTGCACAGAAAGTATTTCAGTATTTCATCAGTATTTCACTTGTATTTCAGTAAATTTCCTGTGTTCAATTTTTCTCCGATATGTCAAGGTTTTGCAGAGGCAACACGCAATGAAATTCACTCTGCGATCAGACAAACTAAAATTTAGATATTTCGTTTCTGCAAAATTCGCTTTTGCAGACGTCCAGACTGAAATTTATATCTGGAAACTTCAGACAGAATAAGAAAGACCGATCCTTATCATCTTTAATTATTCTGTTATGGCTCAAGGAAACAACAGCGCTTGCATGACGACAATGCGGCTTCTTTGAAATTCAATAAAAACGCGAGTTTTGAATTCCTGGGACATTTGCGTGCTGGACTTTAAAACTCGGAATGATTAGCAATAAGAGAACTTTGTGCACGTTGTTTGTTAGAATATACCAAAGCCAATTTTCAGTATTGATGATATATGACCAAATGGTAATTGTCCATTACTGTGGTTGCAAATCTAGATTTTCAATTTTGATGGAAACTTCGCACAATACTAGGTGTTTTTCTCCGAATGGTCGCCAGAAATGATTTATATCGGGAACGATCATCAGGGCCTTTCAATCATAACGGAACATTGGAAAATCAATTTTTCTTTTCAGGAACTTCTCGGTTCCACAGAGTTTGCTTGCAGTGATTTCGTTAATAAAATTGCTGGACTCGAGAGAGGTCGCAGGGAACCAAGCACAGCAGCTGTCCCGCGCATAGAAAAACGGACCGAAAGTCTGGCTATATGGACCGCGAATAACGACAGACCGTACAATTAGTTTACCACGGCTCATATAATAGCGCACATGAATTATTTTGCAGAAGGCGACACGGAGATGACACCGATATCGTTGAGAAAAAATGGGCAGCAGAACCAGAAAAGTATGATTGAATACTATGCAAAAATTCTTAAAGCGTGTAATTCATTATAAAATGGTTGAAGTAAATGGAATTTGGTTTTTGAATGCTATTCCATTCTTTCCATCTTCCCAGTTAGAACATCACAGTTCCTCTTTGCTAACTGCCTTGCCATTGCTGGACTTACTCACCTGTTCTGGTTCCACTACCATATGAGCACCGCCAGCTGTCGGCTTCAGGACTGATGACCCTGTCCATTTGGTATACACAATATCAAAAAGATAGACGAAATTGCTTCGTCATTTATTTATTTATTTTATTCAATTCAAAAACAGTGTACAAATGCATTGGCACTGTCAACACATAAAACAAGTCAACGATAATAAAAATTACGCGAAAAACATAGTCAAATGGTCATGACGCACGTAATAAAAGAGCGACAAAACAATAACACTGAGGGTCACAAAAATGATGTTGATGCCCGAATGCATAAAAATTGTTCGAGGTAAGCGGGATGTGAACTTAGAGGAACACGATAAATAAATTTCAATTGTCGGCTTTGGTCAGCAGCCTGATGCACAACCCCTCCCCCGATTATAAAAAATTCTTAGCGAGCTTAAAATCAATGCATAATCAGGCCGAAGTGTGTTCCACTCAGTGATGGTTCGTGGAAAAAAAGAGTTGAATAAAGTGTTCCGTTTGCAAAAAGGTAATACAAAGCTTAGACCATTGTCGGTGCGCCTTTGGATGGTTTTTAATTTGTATTGCCTAGGCAGAGTAAAGTCAAGGGTCCCTGTGATTATAGCTTTCAAAAGCCCTAAACGGTGATTTCAACGACGGCTCTCAAGAGTTGATAACTTCAAGTCTTTTAAAATTGCAGAAACACTGTCGAATCTGCCATATTTCCCTGATATGCACCGGGCAGCCCTTCTCTGTATGGCCTCAAGGGCGTCAATATCTTGTCTTTTAAAAGGATCCCAAACTGCACAACCATATTCCAAAATTGGTAGTACAAGCGACATGTAGGCAGTTAGCTTTCGAGCAGGTGAAGCCTGTTTTAGATTTCTCATGATGTAGCCTAACTTTGAGGAAGCCTTGTTTATTACATGCCCCAAGACAAATCGCTGCTAAGTGTAACTCCTAGGTATGTAAAAACGGAAACCACTTCCAGGGGCACATTGGAGACATAATAATGAGGGTTTGAAGAAAATTGCTTTCCAAATACAACAACTTTAGATTTGGATGTGTTAATTTCCATATTCCACAATTTACACCAATCACAAATGGCCAGCAGGTCAGATTGCAAGTTGTCACGGTCTCCGGTGGTTGCCACTGGAGTATAAATGACAATTTCATCAGCAAAAAGGCGTATGCTGGAGGAAATATTGTGAGTAATATCTTAAAAAAAGAAGCGGTCCAAGAACACTTCCTTGCGGGACACCTGAACAGACATCAGAGACTGGAGACAAGTTGCCATCGACCAAAACCTGCTGTTGCCTGTTTGATAGAAACGAGGACACAACATTTATAATTTGCTGCGGAAAGTTTAAAAGATGCAGTTTTTGAATTAATTTTGCATGAGGAACACGATCAAAGGCTTTAGCGAGGTCAAGAAAAATAGCATGACATGGAACACCTTTGTCCAATGAAGTTGCAATATCATCGACAAAAAGAACTAATTGAGACTCGCAAGAAAGGCCAGCACGGAATCCAAATTGACTTCGATGGAAAAAGTTGCCAGAGTTTAAGTGTTTTAAAATATGTGAGCATAAAACTTTTTCGAACAACTTCGACCAAATAGAGGTCAATGAAATGGGGCGATATCCTTCAGGCTTGTTGTTAGAGCCACCTTTTTTGGGAATCGGCACAATTACTGCTCGT
Source organism: Sinentomon sp. SZTP_YWyxl (assembly GCA_030068105.1). NCBI lineage: Eukaryota > Metazoa > Arthropoda > Protura > Sinentomata > Sinentomidae > Sinentomon > Sinentomon sp. SZTP_YWyxl. The sequence continues at coordinate 8,580 of JASGXE010014650.1, forward strand.
TTCCAGTCATCAGGAATAACCCCTCAAAAAGGATCAAGTTGAAAAAGGCAGCAAATGGCGGAGCGAGTGAGGCAGCCCACTCCTTCATGAGTCTAGGGGTAACAAATCAGGACCAGGAGGTTTTTTAGCCTTAATTTGGCACAGCAGGTGGTAAACTCCCCGAGTCTCGACAGTTAGATCTGGGATACACACAGGCACAAAACAGAGAGAACAACTAGTAACATCAGCCAGGTTATCATCAAAAGAAAAAACACTAACAAAAAAGTCATTTAACATCGAGGCTTTTTGGATCGGTTCACTGACACTGCCACCATCGGCAGAGACAAAAAGTGGGAGGGAGTTATCAGTTCGAAGTGATTTCAAATATTTCCAAAAATGTCTGGAATGGTCACTTTCAATTGACTTGGAGACGAAGGAGTCAAATAACAAGGTGTTCATTCTCGAGCATTCAGTTTTGATTAAGTTGTACCGATCTAGATCGCAAGGAAGGCCATTCTTTCTGTATTTGGCGAGGGCTTTTCTCTTCTTTTTAAATAGCCTGGAAAGTTTGTTATTTACCCATGGGAACTTTGAACTTTTCACTTTCTTCTTAGCGACAGGGATCTCATTCAAGCAAGCAATCAACGTCCCTTTAATGGTTTCCCAAACATCAGCTACGGATCTGCTTTTAATGCTGTCTATCGTTAAAAGAGGGTTAGTGAAAAGCGAGGCATTCAAGCAAAGCCAGTTAACTTTGGAGTAATCGGGAAATGAAAGCATTCGCTTCGATTGCATACGATCAATTTTAAAATTGGAAGCATCAAAGCGCAACAAAACCGCCTCATGATCCGAAAGCCCGGCAGGTACAACATCAATTTCAGGCATGGGATTATCAAAATTGGTCAATACTAGGTCCAAAATATTTGCACAGGTCTTTGATATACGTGTAGGTACTCGAACTAGCTGGTTGAGGGCGAAGGAGTCCACGATTGTTTTAACAAAACTGCAGTTTGCAGTCAAGGCATGTTCAGAGGACGAGAGAGGTGTCGCAAAGGATGGACAATTAAAATCACCACACAACAAAATCCTACGGTTTAGAGCTAAATGATATGCAATCGAGTCATAAAGGTCATCAAACAAACTGCTTTTTGCACTGATATTTGGAGGGAGATATACACAACCAAGATATATATTTCCGCGGCGATTTAACTTAACTGAACACCAGATAATTTCCAACTGGCTTGATGCAGGTAGGCCGGATTCAACAGGGACACTGGCCATGTCATTTTTAATACCGATCAAGACACCGCCACCACGGGCACCAATTCTATCGGTACGAAAAATGACAAAATCAGCGGGAAGAATTTCAGAATCTAATATCTCAGGGGTAAGCCAAGTTTCAGTTAAAAACAGGACTGAGACTTGAAATTGGAAAAGGAAACCACTCAGTTCAACTCGCTTGGACAAGCTTACGATGGATCTGCAATTTAAATTTGCTATTACGAATGTGTCGCTTGAAAGGGTGTCGGTCACACTGGAGGAAGTACCTGACGGATGGCAAGCAGATGAGGTGCAAGCCACAGATGGAGAAGCAAAAATATTTTGTGAGATGGCGAGTGACATCCCTGCCTCCACCATCGCAAATGACGGATCACAACTCGTCATCCCTCTAATGGATTGCACTGCAGGAACGGGAGGACCAGTTGCGACGACAGTTGGGATGGTCAAGGAAGGTTGTCCCCAAAGCTCATCGACAGCACCAGGCATGGAAATGGAATCAGATGTGAAAAATTTACAGTTATTGGACAAGAATGTTTGACTGTCTTTTGCGACCAATCTGGGTGGCATCCCTGCCCCCACCCCCGTCATCGCTTACTGCAGACGATGTAATGTCGTCTGTTTTTTGAGAATTGTTGTATGTTTTGTGCTGCAAAAACGGCAAAAGTTGTCAAAAATTGCCAAAAGGTGCCTTCAAACATGCGCGGTTATCCCAATCAGTAAAGCCTCAGACTCCAAATCGGAATACATCAAGCCTTGAATAAAAGAATAAAATGCAGCAACAATTATTTGTCTTCAAAACTGAATTTTTTCAAAAAGAAAAATCAGCGCGTTCGCGGGATTAGTCTTTGGGCTACGAGTCGGGACGGAAAAGTGCTTATTATCGTTTGGGATACGTTATACAATGCTGCTATTGGTTTACATGTTAAAAAATGTCGCGCAGCGCCCCATGGACACTAAATTCACATATTCAAAAAGTGGGCAAATTTCTAAAATTCATTTTCAAAACCATTTCGTCGATCAGCAAGAAACAATAGTGTGCTCAAAAGGCGAGTTGCGTTTATTCGATTCTTGACAATAAGCCACCTTTGTATAACTAAAGACCATCGGATGACTAAATAAAGTGTCGGGAAATTTCGTTGGTCAAGAAAAAATCGTTGCCCGCTGACTTCAGCTTCAATGACACAGTGCAAAATTCTAATTTTGGAGTGTGTGTCAGAGCTGCATCAATTCATAAATCTGGTATGTAAGGTCGCTTTGTTGCGCATATACGTCCACAAGTCAAGCTGTCTCAAGTCAGGGAAGTCACCATTCAGGGCCTAGCCTATCCAAATACTTGGATGCCTAACTGAGTCCCCATAAAGCAGATTAGTAAATTATCCCAAAAATCTATAGCAGATTTCAGTAGACATGACGCAGTACGAGAAAAAAACAAGAAAAACGTTTGTACACTGTTAATTTTCCTCTGCCTCCTTTCGACATAATTGGTACAACTACGACCCGACAGTTACGAGTTACTACACAATCAAGCAGGCTGCATTAATAATTGTGGCACCGAAAGGCAAAGGTAGAACAGATTTTGTTTGGAGATCCCTGCTTGTTGTCTGCTTACAGACAGCAGAAAAAAATTCTTGCGCACCATATATTCAATTCAAATTGCCTGAAATTGCAGACTGGAATTGTAGAAATCGTGAATTCACTGAAATTATTTCACATTACTTGACATTTTCAAAAAGAGGGCGATACATGCGCGAAACCTCTTAATAACCCATACCGGTAGAGTTGGGCGCAATCAGAGCACCGCCCAGCGATCCCAATTGCACCAAAAATGAAAGGCGAGAATCAGCAATGCATCCGATCTCAGGGTGCAATCCGAAAATTAGGAAAAAACAGCAACTTTATGAAATGGAGGTTTCAGATATTTTTATTTCCACTTCTGCATTCTATTCGTGTCAGCAATTTATATATTAGTGCACAGAGTAGTCTTTGGAATGACCGGAAAAGGCAAATTCCAGAAAGCTGATGAGGATTTACAAAATCGTTACAGACGTGTGGGAAAGAAGTTGAACTATCACTTCAAAATCAATAGCTATCGCAATCCCTCCAGCTCATAACCCAACTGGGACACATTTGTCCCGTTAAAAGTTCTCTTGTCTCAACTGGGACGTATTTGTCCCACAAAAACACAA
>JASGXE010014651.1:0-11674 GCA_030068105.1 Sinentomon sp. SZTP_YWyxl
GAAAACAAGTTTCGCTCGTTTTCCATAAGGGAATGATGGTTTCATGACGCCATCCCGTTCTTGCTGCAATGCCTGCACTCTCATGGAATGATGGTTTCATGACGCCATCCCGTTCTTGCTACAATGCCTGCGCTCTCATTATGGAATGATGGTTTCATGACGGCATCCCGTTCTTGCTGCAATGCCTGCACTCTCATGGAATGATGGTTTCATGACGGCATCCCGTTCTTGCTGCAATGCCTGCACTCTCATGGAATGATGGTTTCATAACGGCATCCCGTTCTTGCTGCAATGCCTGCACTCGCATGGAATGATGGTTTCATGACGCCATCCCTTCTTGCTGCAATTCCTGCACTATCATGGAATGCTGGTTTCATGACGCTATCCCGTACTTGCTGCAATGCCTGCACTCTCATGGAATGACGGTTTCAAGACGCCATCCCTTCTTGCTGCAATTCCTGCACTATCATGGAATGATGGTTTCATGACGCCATCCCTTCTTGCTGCAATTCCTGCACCATCATGGAATGATGGTTTCATGACGCTATCCCGTACTTGCTGCAATGCCTGCACTCTCATGGAATGACGGTTTCAAGACGCAATCCCCTGTAGCTGCAATGCCTGCACTCTCACGGGATGATGGTTTCATGACGCTATTCCGTTTTTGCTGCAATATGCCTGCACTCTCATGGGATGATGGTTTCATGAAGCCATCCCGTTCTAGCTGCAATGCCTGCACTCTCAGGGAATGATGGTTTCAAGACGCAATCCCGTTGTATAGCTGCAATGCCTGCACTATCGCAGGGAAGGATGGTTTCATGACGCTATCCCATTCTTGCTTGCAATCCCATGCGCACTCTCATGGAATCGAAATTAGCTGAAGCAGTTTAAGGTGCAGTACCATTATGTCATTTTACTGTAATTTAATTGACGGTACAAAATGACGCGAGGTTGTCATTCATGAAATGGATTGTGGTTCCATTGCGTCACTACTTTTGTCACAAATGACAGTGGAGTGGAGTCACATCTCCATTTTCAAAAGAGAAACGATTCGGCGGCTTTTGAAAAGCTGTAAGTTGACGCGACATTTTATGACAATATGACAAGGTGTTATCAACGTGAACTTTGTAAAAAAGGCGTCACGACGTGGTTCCATTTTGTCATTTATGAATGCATATTATGATGACACGTCTCAATTGGTCCGTGAGAATGATGTAATGGAACAGCACCTTGACTGGCAAAAGCCGCTTTTTGATTGGTCAAGCAAACACCAAAATCTGAAATTTGACTTATCTTAATATTATTTATTCATCTTAATTTGAAGTCAACAGAATTTTGAATTTTAGGCGCAATCGATGGATTTTCGAAAAAATTCAAAACTTCGTTTTTTTTGCGATTCCCGATTTTTCAGCTTGTCACATAGGCTGCTCATGTTTCCCAAGATGCAACGGAGTTTGCTTCGAAGAAGAGGAGTTCCGTGGGCTTATTTTTCTTGCTATACATGTTTCCTTTATGTTTACTTAAAAAACAAATCAAAAGACCAATCACAGTTCTTCAAATCTACAGAGCGTTTCAAAAGTAGTTTTACAGATGGAGACAGTTCAGTCAAAGATCGCATTGATTGCATCTCTGCCCTGCAATCACACTTCAGTCGTTGCAGGTTTTCCATAATCTAACACTGCATGGCTGCAGAGGGTGGACATTTTTAACGCCATCTCCGATGACAGTTGCGGGGAAAAAGTGTTTAGCGTGTAAGCTTACAATTTATTATTAGATCCGGTGACAGGAACGACATTCATATCCAAGTTTAGGTCGTGGGGGAGAAAAAGAAAAAAAAAATAGCAAAAAAACGGAGGGGTCTCCATATGCGAGCGCCGAGCAAAAGGATATCTGCATAATGTCAACACGAAAATTAACCTAAAACAACTTGAAACACCTTTTTAACACAGGATTCGATTGTAGTGTTCCTTTCGGAACATTTTGAAACACGGATAATGTGTTCTTTGGAACGATATTTTCCCGTCTCAAATTTGAACACATGCGTGATTTGGAGCACATGGAGTGTTCCAAATGGCTCGTGTTCCAAATTTGTGACAGGTATGGTGCTCGAAGAACATGCCACGTCTTCCAAAAACGTGGCAGAACACTTCCACCTACGCCCGTACAAAAAAGTGCTCCGAAAGGAAACTTCATGTTTAGAATGTACTTTTTGAATGTCCCTTGCACAAGTCGTGTTTCCTCCATATAACAAAACAGCTAGTTGAGGGGGCATGCTAGATGGTTTCCATTGTTTCAATCAAAACAATTCAAAAACAATTAAGGAAAATGTTGTGAAATCAATGAAAGCTAAACACTTACCGATAAAGTGGCCCTTGGCGTTATTGGATGGAGTGAATATGCACACGGTTAGAAAGACATCCACAAAACTTTCCAAAATACTTCGTAAATTGCAGTTCAGTGTTGAGGTACCATTTAGTATCAACGGCAACATATACATTGCACAGTATCATGACACTCGTGTAAGACGGAAGTTGCATAAAACCATGTTGAAATCATGGCGTATTTTCACCTGTGTAATTTTTGTAAGAGTGCAAATCAAGAATGGATCCCGTTCCTCGCATATGCCAACAAAAATTGGAAGAATTCATTTTGAATTGTTAGATATTATTTTTTACTTTGAGCACAATTTCAATTTTATTTAAGATTTGTTTCAATCTGGCGCTTCTGTTTCTTCTGCCTGGACAAAGAGCAAAGAGAAAAAAGGGTAACAGTTCGGAATTCCTGCCGACATTGGACTGGACGAGTTATCACCATTGCTCTGTGATATGCTTAAAGCTAACTAAACCTAACCTAACCTGACCTATCCCAGCCTAACCTATCCTAATACACCTATCCCAACCCATCCTACCTACCTACCTCGTTCTCATCTTCCTGTCCTATTTTAGTTGCTTGAGCGTGTGTGAAAACTCGTCCAGTTCAGCATTTTTCAGATGTCGGCAGGTGTTCCAAACTGCAACTGAAAAAAGTGTCAACACTTAGGTGTACAGTTAAGGGTATACATTCATATAAAACATATATCCATAACAGGTCAGTGCTAAAAATTCTTCATTCCAATTTCAGAAGTTTAAAAAACAAGGTGGCTGATTTCGGCTCTTTACTTGAATTGCATGAGCCCGAAATTGTGGTCTGCACTGAAACATGGCTTTCTCCACTTGTTAAAGATTCAGAAATTTTCCCCCCTGACTTTAATGTTTTCAGAAGAGACCGAAATGATGGTGAAAGATGCGGAGGTGGAATCTGCGTATGCGTAAAATCCTGCTTAAATTGTACTGTCCTTTTCTGCCACCCTGTTTATGAATTTTTGGTTTGTCTAATTTCTTCTGAAAATGGTTCTTTATGCTTTTACCTCGTGGCGGCTTACCGCCCTCATGATGTAAATGCAGTCTTATTTGATGCCCTTGACGAATGTCTCAATGGCCTTAAATTACTTGAGTGTGTTCGCAAGCCACTTGTGATTCTGGGCGACCTAAATTTGCCAAGTATAAACTGGAAAGATGGGAAGGTTGAACCAAACCCGTTGTATGGGCAAGTGTTAAATTTGTCTGCTCTCTCGTTTGCATCCAAATATAACTTGTTTCAATTCACAAACGCTAACACTAGATCCAAAAATCTTTTGGATGTGTCCCTCGTGCGGCCTACGGATATAGTTCTCAATTCATCTGTGGAAGAGGGTATCTCAGATCACAAGCTGGTTTTGATGGAGTTAAACTTTTCTAAGCCCAAAGTTGAACGCACAAGTAAAACTGTTTGGCTGTATGATCAAGCTGACCTGATAGCTATGTCTAATTTTCTTCTATCAAAATATGACGTTTTTCGCACAAATGTGCATCCAAATTCTAACGATGTTAATAAACTATGGGTTGTCTTTTCAAATATTGTTAGGGAATCCATGGAGCTATATGTCCCAAAAAAGCAGATATTCTCGGCTGTAAAACCTCCCTGGTTTACAAAAGATCTCCGTCATTCAAAAAAGAAACTGAGAAAGCTCTTTCGCCGAAGGGGTCGTTCAGACCAGTGTGCTACTGACTACAAAGCAGCATTTCGTGACTATGTTTCCCAAAAACATTCAGCGATAGAAAGCTTCCTCAGCTCCTTTCATGAAGGAGGTAAAGTCAATTCCAAGAAGTTTTGGAAATTTAATAAGAATATTAAATCCAATGGGAATGCTGTCCCATCATTGTTTGATAATAACGATGATCCTCCCTCATTAGTAGCTGATGCGGCTGGTAAAGCAAATCTTCTCAATTCGACATTTGCTAAAGTGTTTAATAAGTCTTCGTTTTGTATACCTTCGTTTGTTATTGATTGTAATCCCTGTTTTGAATCTTCATCTATCATTTCTGAAACTGCTATCATAAATCGCATTCACAAGATGAAATCTAAAATTTCTGAAGGGGAGGATTTTATCACAGCCCGATTATTGAAGCTATTGCCATCTGTGTTCAGCAAATTTCTGTTGATAATTTTTCGCGCGTGTTTGGACGTAGGTGATATTCCAACGGCTTGGAAGCGGTCCCTTATAGTTCCCATCTTTAAAAAGGGTAAAAAATCAGACCCGTCAAATTATCGTCCTATCAGTCTCCTGAGCACATGTTCTAAAATTCTTGAATTTCTTATAGCGGCACATATTCGGGAATTTCTTGAACGCAATAAAGTGCTTTCTCCTGCTCAACATGGGTTTAGGCCTGGCTATTCGTGTACGACCCAGCTTGCAGCTTTCGTGCAAGAAGTTTCCTTTGTGCTGGATTCGGGATCCCAAGTTGATGCGGTAGCTATTGACCTGGCAAAAGCCTTTGATAAAGTTGATCACAATTTGCTTGTCCACAAATTGGCCAATCTGCAACTTGATCCGAAAATTGTAACCTGGATTCGGGGATACCTTACAAATAGGGTTCAATCCGTCAGGATCGATGGGCATGTGTCAACTGCTATCCCGGTGACTTCAGGTGTCCCGCAAGGAAGCATTCTCGGGCCCCTTTTGTTCGTTCTCTACATCAACGATTTGCCTAGCCTTGTGAAATGTAAAGTTCGGTTTTTCGCGGATGATTGTTTAATGTATGCTAAGGTTGATAGCATTTCAGATTGTTTGGCTTTGCAGGCGGACCTTAATGTGTTCGCCACATGGTGTACCAATTCAAACATGGAAGTTAGTGTAGGGAAATGCAATTCTATTACCTTTGCTACAAAACGATCCCAGTTGAGTTATCCATATTCCCTGTGTGGCCTCCCACTGACTAAACGCTCTGAGATAACCTATCTTGGTGTTATTCTTGACAGCAAGCTTAGGCCTAAATGGCAGTCTCATCTGACTCGTATTGCAGCAAAGGCAAATTCTGCTCTTTATTTTATAAAACGGAACTTCAAGAAATGCCCACGTAAAATCCGAGATCTTGCTTACAAAAGTCTCGTTCTGCCAATAATGGAATACGCATCCCCTGCATGGGATCCATTCCTCTCAACAAACTGTCACATCTTGGAGGCAGTCCAGCGCCGTGCTGCGAGGTTTGTTATGGGGGATTACGGGCGCACGAGTAGTGTCACTCAAATGATGATCTCTCTTGGTTGGTCATCCTTGGCAAATCGCAGGAAAGTGGCCAGGTTGCTTGCACTATTTTTGATAGTATCCAATGTTGGTGGATGGGGTGAGTTGTTGGTCCATGTGAAGCAGCCACATTATTATTCTCGCCGTGACCATAATTATAAAATCAGGTTGCTAAATATCGAAAAGGACGTTGGGAAATTTTCTTTTCTTCCTAGAACTATAGCTGAGTGGAATCAATTGCCGGCATCCACCTTCAATCTCCCTTTAAGCATTCCTATTTTTCAACAACGTCTATCTGATTATTTCTCTTGAATCAATGTCAGGTTTTATGCTATTTTCATGGTTTCTGCTGCTAAGTACTTAGGGATTGCATACGTACGTATTTTTGTTTGTTTTTCGGATATAATTTTGCCTTTATCTCTGATTGTTGTTATAATTGTAAAACGTTGATAAGGGGGCAACCCCAAAAATAAACGATTCAATTCAATTCAATTCAAAACACACATGTACCCATAAAACACATATAAATACATTCTGTCACCGCCGCAAATAAAAAAGAGATAAAATTAACAGTCTTACACAAATTGTGCTATCCAGACGTAATTCCTATCAGTGTAGAGGTACAAAATCTTTTTCTGCTGCGTTTAACAGACACCTCAGAGATAATTTACTCTTTTATCTTTGGTTGTCACGGTATTCCTTTTTACATCAATAATCGTAAAATGCGATCGCGAACAAAATTTGCACAGTCTGTTTGCGCAGTGCGAAAGAATTTTGACTGCCTTTGCCCGGCACCGAAACACCTCGCAGAAAATAATTGGGGTCAAGTATCGTTAATATGGGGGGAACACAATTGCATGATCGCAGGGAAACATTTTCAGAAACAGCTGTGCTCTTGGCCTTGTAATTCTTCCCCCCTTTGGCGCCAGCATGCGGCACAGGGTGTGCCTTTTCTGTCGGGTGTCGGTTGGGTCAGGTTAGATTGGGTTGGGTTAGGTTAGGATTGGTTTTAGGTTAAGTCAGGTTAGGTTAGGTTTGGTTCGGTTAGGTTTGGTTCGGTTAGGTTAGAGTTCTCTGTGTAGTGAATTTGAAACCTAACTTAAAACAACCCGAACCTCACCTGACCCAATCTGCAGGAACAAAGAAATCAAGCGGGAACAAAAAAAGCAGGAACAAATAAAATGCAAAAAGGAAACTTTGTCGATGTCAGAGAGATGTACAATTGCACGACACCGAGAAAAGTCACACCCTGTATCGCCTATATGATGGTGCCAAAGGCGGAGATAATTGCATGACTCAGAACACAGCTATTTTTCGAAAATGTTTCAATGCGAGCGTGCAATTGTGTCCCCCCTAAGAAACGACATATGACCCAATAATTGTTATCTCGCTGTTAATCTTCTATCGTTAACAATGATAAATCTGTTACGTGACGGGAAAACGGTTGAAGCCATGTGGTACGGAACTGTTCAGATACTTTGTGGTTCTGCTTAAGTTCCACAAGTTCAGGTTCGAAAAATTTTCTTTTTCACCTTGTGGTTGCGTCATTCTGCCGCTTTAGCGTCGACAGCCGCTTAAACCTCAACAATGGATCATTTATGACTGTGTCTCCCTTCACTTTTTGAAAAAATCTGACCTTTAGCGGGTTCGAACTCTGAAGTCCCTGGATCTGATGGCAAATGCTTTGATCACTGCGATGTGCCGGCTGCCGAACCGCAGGTCAATGAACAGCGCTGATCGGATCCCCAAGAACTCGACAAACATCTCGCTCGAATGGAACTGGCCTTTGCCGAACCGTCGCGTGTCGAAGAGGCTTGCTTGCCATTCAACCAGCTCCAGTCCGCTAAATTTTTCATCCTTGAACCGGGTAATGATTTCCACAACCATTCAGAGATGCAGTTGTTAGAGCCGCAAGCAGAGCCAAGCCGCTAACCGAAGTCCGAACCACTTCACTTCTGCATGACTGGCAACCGAGTGCCCTGCAGCGCAGCCAACCTCGGGTGCGACACCGACCGTCGCCTTCTAGCCATAGGTTCGATTGTCTGCCCCTTGCTTTTGGGCTGGGAAAAACTTTGTTGGATGCTGTGACTCTCTCTCGCGCTGTCTCTCTCGTCTGCCGCCGTATACTGAGGTTTCCTTCCGAGGAGTTCCGCAGTATAGCAGTTTCTGTACCATTTTCACTTTACGCAAGTCCCTTTCCGCGGAAAACTCTCCGATATACCGAAAAGTTCTTTGCGAAAAAGCCACTCTGTCCTGCGGTAAGTTACATGTTAAAAACTTTAAGACACTCACCGCCAAAAATCTTCGAAAATGGGTGTATTCGCAGAGGCCATTGTGGAATTAATGACAACATGCGCCGCAAAAAACACATGATATTTGCGTGTCGTGTGACATTTCAAACTCTGTTGACATCGGATCGCCGCTGAATTAGCCAGACTCCGACGATCGAAGAGTTTCGGCGATACCTGTACACATTTTGGCGTCGCCTTTTCAGCCCTTCAGTTGTGCTGCGGTTGTCCAAACGATGGCTTTTCCAGTCTATCGTCTGGTTCGGCCCCGAACCTGCTGTTTGATTAAGACGCAGAGAGTGGTCTAAAAGACTTACTCACAGGTCATTAAACTTGGGCTAAAGATCGGTCGCTAAATCTGCAGTATACAGGGGTGTTTCGACAACCAGGCTCATACATCATAGTAAAACGGCTGCAATTTGCATTTGGTGACAGGTAGACTGCATTGGGAGACTCTCTCCGCTTAATTGTGTATGTTCAGTCAGAGAAATTAGACTCCCTTAATGCAATGCAGTCATTATTGTTTTTTGGCTGTACATCCCCCTGAGAGAATGTTTGCAGCCATGGCCAGGCACATGCACATCCATGATACTGGACATGTACAGTGGCAGAAATAATAATGACACCAATGATCCAATGTTGGTACTTGTTGTGTTTGTTTCTCTGGCGGTACTTACAAATTCAGGCTTTACAATAACCGGGAAAATTATGAATAATAGCCGTGGAAAATAGGCGGACAAAAGTGAGTAATATAACCGGGCAAAATTATGAACAAGAACTGGTAAAATAACCGGGCAAAATGATGAACCGGGCAAAATTTGAATAATGTAACATGTAAAGCTCTCTACGATTTGCTTAGAATTATCGGAATACGAAATGTGACAATGTGGAACGCAACACAGACAACGCGAGAATGCGCCTAATCAAATTTAGATAGTGTTCAATGCCCGGAACTTCCAAAAAGCACCTGTTGTAACTGTATCAATTACCTTTTACATAAGACAAGAGAGGGCACCCTACCAATGCGACAATAAGCTGCACACGTATCGCACACGCGAAAAGCCGAACGCATTGAAATCTTTGGCAACATGTAAATTGCAAAACATCATGACATTCGTGCTGTAAGGTGTGAAGTTGTTGTAATTAGATGGCGGCTATTTTTGCCAGACTTTTTCGGACCTCATCAGGGTCTTCGAACATAGGCGATATTTTAAAAGTGCTGATCATCACAGGGGCCATCTAATTTGAACAGGTCTTGGTGCAACTTCACGCCTTACGGCGCAAGCTGCCATTGATTCTAAATGGCGCCTCAGATAATAATGAACTCCTATGTTCGAAGATTTTTGATAAGGTATGCATATTGTAGGTAAATTGGTTGACTGAATGAGCACCCTTTGACACACGAAAACGCCGGGCTTCCAAACTTCGCTTTCATACATACACAGGTATACCAATTATCTTCGAACAAGAGAAATCTTGCGGTGTTTCAGAATCGAGAATTTTTTCAGAGAAATTGAATTGTTTCAGAGAAATCAGGAATTTAAACAGAGTTTGATGCAACTTTACACCTTGCACGAGTGTCATGGTGTTTTGCAGCGCACGACGCCATGTATTCTAAATTGCCCCTGAGTTGATTGATTGATTTGATTGATTGATTGAATGACTGTATTTTGTGGGGGTTTCCCCACTATCATACTCGTACATAACAATAACACTTTTGCAAAAAAAAAAATAAGAAACGTCAAAAAACAGGAAAAAACAGGCACGAGAAATGGGGCAGACAAATTACAAAGACGAGAGCAAGACCAAATGTGTTTCCCTTTCATGACATGTTGCTGAGACGCATAAATTTCTGGCTTTATGGAGCAATTCGTATATTTTCAAATCTGAAGAATTAATTTTCAAACTCCCGTGGAGAAAACCAGAACATCTGCTCTAAAACTGTCAAGTCCAATCAAATTTGGCCAGAAACTCAATTTATAACAAGGACAGCAGCCTGCGCCTCAGAATTGATGTACTTAAAGGTTGGGACAGCACAGAGGCTGGGAGTGAATTCCAGTCCGCTATTGCTCGGGACACAAAGGAAAACTTCCCTATATGTTTCTCTTAAATGCTAACGGCTTTATCTTATAAGGATGGTCATGGCGACAGTAAAAAGATGGAGGCGTAAAACCGAGCTCCTAATGTCCGAAAACTCTTGGTATAAGGAGTGTATTATTCGTTTATCGGCTGGCATTCATAAATCGATTTAACGAAATACCATGGACAGTATGAGTGTGAGCAGCTCAAAGTTGAACAATTGTGAGCCATTTTCGGCCAGCTTATCTATGGCTTGAGACATTGGGCCCATTTGGGCACCGTTTGCCATTTCAGACCAGCGGTTGTGGTGACATTATACGCACTAATATCCCAATCAGAAGTAAACACTTCATGGGAAGTACAGTATGCATATGCAGGTTAGCCCAACTGCCTTTGTCCACAGAAAATATTTACATTCTGCTGTTTTTGTCATTTTTGTCTTTTTTTCACTTTTTCTGGCTCCAACCGCGGATATGCCACCACTTTCTCGGGTTTTCAATTTCCGATTAAAGCTACATATTAAGTTTCAAGATCACAAATTATGTCGAAAACAGCAAATATTTTTGCTTACGGCCAAAGACTTTTGGGCTACCCTGCCTGTATGTGTGTAAAATTGCAATTGTTGGTATTTTAGCAAAAATCATTGCTGTAGAAATTAAAGCTCAACGCAGATAAAAATCTAACACATTTCAGACAACATTGCAATCTGGAACTACAATTTCGACTGTCTGCATGCGAGTAAGTGAAAAGGTTCTGAGACAACATTTGTTTTAAAAAAACGCGTTGGTAGAGTAATTCCGTCGCCATTTTTATGTATCGTCGTAGCACAAGTATAAAGCCGCACAAACGACACAGAATGAAATGCATTTTTGCCCGCCACCGGAAAATAATTTATTTTTCCGTCCACTTCTACCGGAAAAATTGCATATTTTCGTGCCTTTCAGAAAAAATAACTTTTCGCCCAGCACTTTATTCCGGGAAAGATTATTTTCGCTCACTCACAGGAAAAATTGTTTATTTTCACCCACATCGTTTTGTCGCAGGCTTTATTTTCTTATTAAGGCATCCACAATAAAGCTAACTCAAGGCTTCTTCAAAATGAAACGTTTTTCAGAAAGATTTTCGAAGATAAATCTGGTCTGCTGCCAAATAATTTTAAATTTCTCCGCAAACTTCTGCGCGTTCTTTGTGTCATTGATTTCGACATAAAGTGCATGCGACTTGTGATGTAAATTTAAGTACGGACTTATCAGTAGTCCTCGAACATAGGCGATATTTTAAAGTACTGGTCATCACAGGAGCCATCTAATTTCAACAGGGATTGGTGCAACTTCACGCCTCACAGGAGTGTCATGATGTTTTGCGGCGCATGCTGGCATTAATTCTAAATGGCGCCTGAGTTTATCATATGAACCCCAATGTATTCGAAGACATTTGATAAGTTGTGTAGGTGTACCTAAACTGATGATATAGAAATAAAAACAGAGTTATGAAACAGTTCGGAATACCTGCCGTGATTTGGTGCACGCAATTTCTGGGACGAGCCTGCTTTGTCGTGAATTTGTCATTGTTTCTTTTTGAAGCCAAACCAAACTTGACCTTGCTTGTCAATGCTTGCCGTCCGCCTACTGAATGTTGCCAACCTACCGTTTGGTCTCTAGGCAGCAAAACGACCGCGGTTTTGACTCCCATATCGGCAAGTCTT
>JASGXE010014652.1:0-11363 GCA_030068105.1 Sinentomon sp. SZTP_YWyxl
TTGTGGGAGCCCAGCAACAACACCAGTCTCAGTCTTTCTTGATCAGCCTACGTACATAAAGGAATGGAA
The DNA here is from genome assembly GCA_030068105.1 of Sinentomon sp. SZTP_YWyxl. Lineage (NCBI taxonomy): Eukaryota > Metazoa > Arthropoda > Protura > Sinentomata > Sinentomidae > Sinentomon > Sinentomon sp. SZTP_YWyxl. Next base: position 70 of record JASGXE010014652.1, read on the forward strand.
TCATCTTTTCATACGGCAGCAGTGTTGAAAAAGACGACGATTAAAATAGTAACCCAATAAGGGGTTTGGATACGGTATCCCTGCGCTTTATTTTCAATGCGCTGGAGGTCTCCAAGTTGTGAACGCACTTTACACTTGTTTTTGCATCAGTTGCTGCTGCTTTTCCAGGAAGTATGAGAGAACTAAAGTTGGAACTTGTGCCCATCAGAAGATTTTGCTTGCGCCCAGAAGGTACAAAAAGAGCCTATTTTTTGGTGGAACCTAAAAAGAAACGCACCCGTCAGTCACTTCATGTTCCATACGCGTCATCGTTTACTGATTTTTATCGCCACCTGCCTCGCAGATGGTTGTGGCACTTCTTTCTCATACCTTGCAACATGAAACGCATCGACTGCAATTCTAGCGTTGCAGTTAATTTTAATCAAATTAAAATTAAATTAAATTATTGTTTTAAATTAATTTTATTGTTGCGATGTATCCACAAAATATTCCATTAGGATTTACGTTACAAATCGAGATTGCTTCCAATAATAATGCTTTTAAGAGAATCCAGAATTCCTGCAACAATGACGGACCGGTCGAAAGCTGTGTCGATTCAGCACAGAAATCGAAGTTTCTTTGAATCAGGTGAATGTGTGAAACATTCTCAAATTTTTCTTGTCAGAATGTGGCGTAGGTATATAGAGTACAGTTCCGCGACAAACCTTTACCACAGAAAGGATATACATTTCAGATGGTTGATTATTGCTGCCAGGATTATACCATTGTCCTCTTCTGTTTCGAAGAAGACATGTTTACAAATTCTTCTCAAACTCTTGAAAGCGAAATAAAGTGTAATCGAATTCCTACAGCTTTTACAGCTTCACTCTAAACACGAAGTTCAGCTTGGAACACTATATTTTAACATGGGCTTAGATAGGAGGCGTTCTTTTAGGAACATTTATGTTTTTAGGTGTTCTTTTAGGAACACCCAGTGTGTTCCAGGAACACACTGGGTGTTCCAAATCTGTGACATTCCTGCGACAGATTTGGAACACATGAGCGATATGGAACACCTTTAGTGTTCCATTGTTAAGTGTTCCATTGGAACACACTGAGTGTTCCAATGGAACACTCAGTGTGTTCCAATAACAGACCAAGTGTTCCTAAAAGAACACCTCCAATCTAGCCCATGTTAAAATATAGTGTTCCAAACTGAACTTCGTGTTTGGAGTGTAGGTATTCGTATACTGCATTGAAATTGGGTTTTGTCCTGCGCAACTGGCATGGTATAGTTTAACGCAACTGAAAGTTTTGGGCATCCAAAGTTTTCCATTTGTCTTTTGAAACAATCAAACCTACCTGTCAAAATGATTTCCTTCGGTCTTCTTTCGGTAAATAATTCACCCCAGATCAAAAGAACTTGGAAAATCGCGTCTTTAGGTAACCCGGAGAATTCTCGACAGAAAGCAGGTCAACTTTGTCGGCCTATGCGTTTGTTGTGCTTCTTACGTCTAAAGGTGTCAGCTATAGCAACTCTCATGGAATTTGCAAAATAACACTTTTTTCTTTTCTTTTTCACCCTCTGCGTTGCCAGACATTCCATTTCGCAAATTGATTTCTTGGATCTGATGGGCTGTTATATGATTTCTTTTAAACTGGGTCAGAAAGTGTCACCTGGCTGGTCCTGTTTGGGTGTGGCTGATATGATAAAAGATACCTGGGTACTGAAATTTAATGAAATTCCGGAAATTTCGTTCGCAGTGTAAAGGTGTCAGCTATAGCAACTCTCATGGAATTTGCAAAATAACACTTTTTTCTTTTCTTTTTCACCCTCTGCGTTGCCAGACATTCCATTTCGCAAATTGATTTCTTGGATCTGATGGGCTGATTTCTTTTAAACTGGGTCAGAAAGTGTCACCTGGCTGGTCCTGTTTGGGTGTGGCTGATATGATAAAAGATACCTGGGTACTGAAATTTAATGAAATTCCGGAAATTTCGTTCGCAGTGTAAACTATCGAAACTATCAAAGCGGAAGAAAAATTTCACAATTCTCATTTTGTCTTCAGTATCCGCACATAGTCTACCAGTGCTCGTATGCGCTCAGAAAGTTGTGCGGGCAATTATCAAATGAGAACAATGGTATTGCCACTGACAACTGTGATGTGTCTGATGATTTAAATCCTTAAAGACTAAATGTTACTAATCAATTTCTCAATATACGTGTATTTTCGCATTGATAGGTCCATTGTCTTGTTTCGATTCTCGCAAATTTCAGTTCGGAAGTGGAAAACATTTGGGGTGAGTTGTCGTGGTTGCCAAAACAAGAACATTTTGGTTTGTTGGCTGAATTCTGAAGGCATAAACTGTCTTTTTTCAGTCTGTCTCTTACGCATTAGAAACTGACGAACGTCGATTGAAAAGACAATAAAACCCAGATTCTGGTCCCGTGATAATGAACTTCGTTCGAAGGCTTTTGATAAGGTTGCATAGAGATTTGGTTTGTCTTTCAACCTCAAAGTGAAAATGAGACCTGAAAAAAAAATCCGTTTGCTGCGACGTGTTTCTCGGATGAGACCTTATTTAGTGTATGCATACACTTAATAAGGTCTCATCCGAGAAAAACTTGAAAAACATGAGCTCATAACCTGTTAGCATGCTAACAGGTTATGAGCTCATGACACATTTTATCGACCATAAACAACGACGGAATTACAATTCTAAAACAGACACCACGGTTTGACGCAGCAAACAACTGCTGTGTATCAATCAGTCATAAAATAGTAGGCCTGCAGTGGTTAGATCCCTGCTGCAACAATGAGAGATATTTAGCGTGAGTTCGACTTTTCAGTGGTCTACTCACAGTCTGCGTCCATTGTCCTGTCATTCAGAAACATCAGAGTCCGCAGTGCGACGAACCTGCCAATTTCTGCCCCCCAGATACAGAAAATAATATTTTCGGACACTGCATTGACATAACGGTTTCGCGAACCCGTCAGTCAATCACCACGGCGCGGGATCGGGCAAAAAGGGAGGCACAGCGTTTTCGCAGATATCACCCCAGGAAGGAGAACAATTACTGAAAATTAACGGACGATTCATCATTCAGAAGACCGACATAATTGCATAGTTTAACAGGTCATTGTTCAGTAGAGGTGTGGGGAAGATACATGGTGAACTATAGCTTTCAGCAACGTCGGTTCAACGCAGAGTTGTGGCTGGCTAGATCAGTGTTCCGGCAGATCAAAATATGCCAAGCTTACACAGGACAGGTTGGTGCTTCTGGATTTTGGTATACAGAATTAAGTGAATGCGCAAAACTCAGAACACGTTTTCACGTACCAGAATCGTTTTCAAGGGCATGCACAACAAACTTTGGACTTGGTTGAGTTGGTTGAGGCCAAGTGCCAAGTTAAGTGGAATACTTTCCGCGTGGTACATACAAAATTGCCATGCTGTCTTTTGATAAAATTACAAAAATTGCAGGCAGGAATGGATGAGGCGTCGCACGAGTTGATTTTTCACTCAAATTTGGCAACACAGCATTTTCATTTGTTCTGTTTCTACGGCTATGGGTACCTCTATTGACTGCATTGCGTTTGCGGGAGGAGCTGTTGTCTGCGCATGGGAATGTAGGAAGAAGAACTTTTGAAACACCTCAAATGCAATCTATACTCAAATGCAAAACTGAGGAGCTATTGTTGCAAGAGATGTCCGGAAGATGACTGCGCAATAATTCTAGTCGTGAACAAGATCCACGTCGGAAACGGCTTTAACAGTGGCTGTTCGGAGCATGACCATAACTGCGTGCATGCAGGAATTAAGAGCAGGCATGACCAGCAAAGAACGGTCCAAAAACGAGAAACGTGAACAGGCCGGCAGCCGATCGGTGACAGCCGAGGACCGAGCGCACGATTCGGCTTGGCCGAATCAAGTTCATGACCATACAGTTCCACAACCGGGCTTTCATTATCTCAGCATGAAATATTGGAATTTTTTGTGACTTTGGTCCGCGGAAACATGCCCCGCTTCAAATAAATTCGTTGCTGCCCAGGCCTGCGTGGTACCGCTTCGTGGATTTCGTTTTGTATTTCTCGGATTGTTCAGATTGTTGTGTCTTTGGCATTGACTGGGACAATGTGATGTCGAAATTACAAAGCGCAGTGGGATGCTGCAGAACGTTGGATGCGTTCAAAATTTGTCGAGTCGGCCAACCGAATCCTGCATCCCAAGATAATGGAGCATATTCAAGGTGGGCATGCTTCTTTTTGGTGCAACCATACGGTAAAGGAAGCCGGTTGTTGGAGCCACCGAGGCGCTTCGTAATCAAAGCAAATACGGTTTTATAACAAACGAAATATGAAAAAGCAAGTGTTAATGACTCTCTTTTGAAAACCTGAATCCTGTCGATATAAACTGAACAGGTAGGTACATTCCCGAAACAAAATTTTGTTTGCGGGTTTTCGAGTATTCACGCCGTGTTGTCCCGTATTTTCCTGTTCGTTTTTTCCCGTGACATTTTTTCCCGCCACATTTTTTCCCGTGTCTTCTTTTCCCAGTATCTTTTTTTTCCCATACCATATTTTCCCAGAGTATCTTTTTTTTCCCGTGTCATGTTTTCCCGAATCATTTTTTCCCGTAACGTTTTTTCGCGGTAACTTTATTTCCCGTTACATTTTCCCCATCGCATTTTTGTGAAGCCTCCGTGTAGTTGGCATGCCTTTATTGTGTTTAAGGACATGCCTGCTGCAAAATCATGAGATGGTTCAGTACAATCAAAACCACAAACACGTACGATGATTTTGTCGGTCTGTTGTGCCTCTCGATAATTTTCAACAATCGAAACAATAATATTTCGTGTCCCAAATAAAAGGTTCATCCCAAACTTGAAAATTATCACTTGCCTGCAATCATGCACCTGCAGTCACCTCTACGTGTGTGACTACAGGTGCATGCTTGTAACCTTCCAAGGGTCTCATATAAGCTCTCCTCGAAGGATACCTGTATTTTGGGACGAACAGAACAACGGAGCACTTCGGCACAAAGTTACCAATTTTTGTCGAAAGCACGACTCGCGACAGTTGACCATTCTGAATCATGAATTCTGAAGTGCAATTTCAAACCAGAAGATGGGTTATCGTCGGTGGTCCTGAAAACAGGACGAGTTTCTCTGCGTGCGACGTAGGGTAAAACCCTCGTAAAAGGGAGCTAAAATTCGTTGGTTCTGAAATAAGAGGACAGGTATCGTCTCAAGTGAATCGCCCCCTGGATCCAAGGGATTTGAGATATTGCCAGAGATCCAGAGCAAGAAATCTTGCCGTCGGCGAAATCCCCGAAAGTATAATTGAAGTTTCTACAAGAAGAGGCTATCAATTCTCATTGGTTTTGACGTGATCAAAAGACAGAAAGGTCCAGTGGATTGTTACAAGTTTCTCAAAAAATCATTTTTCCCGGAAAGCTCCAAGGCGGTTTCCCCCATTCCACAATTTGAAAATTTGAAGACCCCGTATCCTCACTCTGTAATGGATGAACCACGAAGCTGCCCCTTAGCAGTGATGGAATTTCTTTTCATACATGAGGTTTACTCATTTAAATATTGCCTCCGAAACGCTTGCAACCAACCGTCACAAAAGGGTCGGTCAGAATCGAACCTCAGTCAGGATCTTCAATTTCCACAAAGTCAACATTTGCAAAACAATCACCAATCGTTTGACTGTATGTTAACAGCACCAACAGCATTATTTCCCGAGGGCACTCAACAGATTTCTTTTAAAAACGGCCAGATTTCTTACCACAAACGCCACCTAGAAGGAACTTTGCCAGCAATTATTTTAGCCATCTTGGACAAACTCAGATGATGACCATCCAAGCGTGACACCAGTGGATGTTTGCATTCATGTTCATAACTGTTTTCACGGCTATTTAGTGTGTATATAAGTATGATGGATTGTGTTAAGGTTTCTGCAATTGCAAACTCATCATGGACCAGTGGCAGAGACTGCAAACTCATTGACACCGTTTGGAAGCATGGACTTCAACACAACACAATCAGTTTGCAACTATATTTTCCGCATCTACCTGAATGATAGCTATGAGAGCACATTGTGCATTGTGGTTTACCAACTACACAGACTTTTGCAATAACAAAAGTAAACGAGAAAAAATCACTGGGAAAAAGTGTTACGAGAAATAAAGTTACTGGGAAAAAAAGCTACGGGAAAGAAAGTTACTGAGAAAAAAAGTTACGGGAAAAAAAGAAACGGGAAAATATGAAACGGGAAAAGAAGAAACTGGGAAAATATGTTACAGGAAAAAACGTGGCGGGAAAATATGTCACGGGAAAAAACGAACGGGAAAATACGGGGCATAACCATTCACGCTGCATTTTGTTTTGATAGGTTATAGTCAACTGGTAAAATTGTCGAGTCGGTGCGACGTTTGAAAGTTTAGGTTGGTACCTGAATTACCTAAATGTGCATGAGTAAAGCAACTTTAGAGCTTTGTGCTCATTTTGCCATCGAATAGTGAGAAGCAGGACATTTGTATCTATGTATATCTTTTTCCTGTTGAAGAGATTTCTCCGCTTGAGAATGCTCCGGAGTCCGGAGTATGCTTAAAAGGAACAAGAGTTCCTCCCACAACGAAAACCCGATCAAAATCTGCAGATTCGACGCAGAAATCAAAGTTTGAGGGGGTTTGTGTGAAACACTTGAAAAGGTATATTTGAAATGGTTTGTGTGACACATTCTGTGTTTTTCTCCAACAATGGACAAGGCGCTGCCGTGCAGGTTGCAAAAGATGCCAACCTGACAAGTCACTGATTATATTTTCGTTTTGTTCTGGATAAAAAATGAGATCCGTACCGACTCTGATCCAGATCTGTGTAAGAGCTCTCCAAAAGGCACGTTTCTTGCATTCTAGAGACCACAACTCGCAACGGAAGCCTCTGGGATCAAAATGCATTGTCCTGTTCTGAAATACCCATAGAAAACCTTTCGTCCCTTTCTTGTGCTTTTAGTAATGGACACCCTGTACTGATAGCACTCACTTTGGAAGCGCCATGTGTCCGCAGCCCACTTTGGTAGGCCTCTACTAAAGAGATTGGAGTAAAAATTGACATTTTCGAACCATATTAGCACTGAATCGGATTGAAATGCTGCAACTTTTCCGTTTGTCAAGGGCTTTTGGCGTTCTTATAGCTTTATGCTGTGCGTCATGGGTGGGTTGATGATTAACTTCCGAACTCAAGTTCAATGCCATTCAGAAGCAAGAAGTGTGGACAAGTAAAATAAAATGGAGTCCAGGAAAAGTGTGGTGTAGTTGTGGCAAATTAAATTGAAATAATAATTTTTTTCACAACAATTGGATTCACACCAATGTGATGCAACAAAAGGTAAGGTCGGTCGCAGAATTGGCGGCAGTTCTTTGGTATATACCTAATTAGGTACACGCGGAAAGTTTATATTTCCTTCTTGGCTTCCAATTTCAGCTTTATCATTTGAATAGGAAAATAGCCATGCGTTCAATGCCAATCTTCAATTCCCGTCATAGGTGTATGGGGGCCTCAAAATTCAATTTCGTTTTGAGATATTAGAGTGTTGCATGCTTTTTGAATTTCTCTGTGAAGTATCTTTGAGAGCAGAAAATGGCTTGTTCTTGGAAAGAGTTCTTCATCCGTCTGCATGCGTAAAAACAGTCAGACGACACTGCACGAAGACGAGCACCAAATCTTGCTCACGGCATCCTGACAAAAGAAATCGCAATGGAACAAAAGACATGAAGGACAACAATGAGAACTTCGTGGACGCATGGTCAGTTTCCTTCGAGTTTCAATTTGGGTTAAGTAGTTTTTTAGGGGGGACACAATTGCATGATCGCAGGGAAAGATAATCAGGAAACAGCTGTGCTCTTGCCGTGCAAGCATGGCCCCCTTTTGATGCCAGTATGCGGCACAGGGTGTGCCTTTTCTGTCCGGTGTCGGCTATGGTCAGGCTAGGCTATATAGATTGGGACAGGTTAGGTTAAGTTAGGTTAGGTTATGTTGTGTTGGGTTAGGTTTCGGTTTCGGTTAAGTTAAGTTAGCGTTCTCTGTGCAGTGAAATTGGAACCTAACTTAAAGCGACCTGGAGTCTGGACCTCACCAAACCCAATCTGCAGGAAAAAAACAAAGCAGGAACAAGGGAAATGCAAAAAGAAAACTGTCTGTCGATGTTAGAGAGGTACACAATTGCACAACACAGAAAAAAGCACACCTGTACCATTTGATGGTGCCAAAAGGGACACAATTGCATGGCTCAGAGCACAGCTATTTTCCGAAAATGTTTACCTGCGAGCATGCAATTGTGTCCCCCTTGTAGACGACATAACCCTTTAATTTCATTATCTTTCTTGCGTCTCGGTGACCAAAACACAAACTACACATGTGTTTCGATCCGTCAACACTCGGAAGTACAGAAACCTTCGTCCGCATTGCTCATTTTCACTCACACTCATAGCTTTAACTCCGTTGTCAAATTGATGTGAAGATTTATGTTTCGGGAATTTTGTTTCCATATGCATCATACAGCTCTTTTCCATTATAATTTTCCATTGTTGCGAAGGCGGCATCCATCTGCTGAACTGACTTGGATTATTCTATTAACCTTGTGCTGAACTGACTTTTTTGAGTTGAAGACTTCTCGAAAGAAAAAAACACACGCGTATTTGGAAGGAAATCAAACCGCTTCGGTCTCTCAAGCGTGTTGAGATTTGTTTACAATGGAATGGGAGAGAACTCAATAATTTTTTTTCATTTGAATTGAATTGTTAATATTTAGGGGCTTGGCCCCATTTCATATTTGCAAAAACTGCAACTTATAATGCAGGCGACAAAAATAAATGTCAGAAATATAACCTTCCGGTCAATAAGCAATTTGGCACCGACCATTTTTCCATTTTCAGTGGGTTTCACCCGCAGTTTTGGGTGGCCTTGGCCAGATGATGTGGCGATCATACGCCATACAGGCTTCCGTTTCCGGCGGAAATAATTGCACAGATTGAAACAACCTTTTATGTTCCGCGGCACTCATCAAAGGCTTGTTTGGGCTTTGTGAGATTTTTCCGCCGTTGTTTCAAGCGTTTCCGTTCCAGGAAAAATACAAACTGAAGAAGTTTAGGATGCAAAGCAGGACCACCCACACAAGGTCTTTGCAAGTTTCCTGGAATTCTTGGGGAGCCGTAGCAATTGCGTTGGTTCTCCCGAGTTCCGGCCAAATTTGAATAAGTAGTAAGATTTTGAAATACCGAGGTTATTTGCCAGTCAGTTCCCGCTTCGAGTTTGTTTCGACATAACCAAGATCTCTAAACTTGGATTTTTCGTGCCTGATTTTTGCATTCGTGCTTATCAGTGCCGTTGACTTCTGTCTTTGGTTAAAACTCCTGATCAAGAAAAAGGAGGTAAGTCAGTGACTTCTCTGGGGTTGAATGAGACAAAAACTTCCCATGTTTCGTTCAGTGCAACATATTGGATACTCTACAAAAAATTCCTAAATCAGGAATCAATTTACTGAAAAATTACTGAGAATTTTTCAGTGAAATATTTTCCCAAACATTTTCAGTGATTTTTGTACAAAGGTGATCATCTCAATCCCTAAATCAATTCAGATTAAGTACACTCTAAACACGAAGTTCAGCTTGGAACGCCATATTTTAACATGGGCTTAGATGGGAGGTGTTTCTTTTAGGAACACACTCTTGTTTTTGGAACACTATAGGTGTTCCATTTGGAACACAAATGGAACACTTATAGTGTTCCAAAAACAAAATCTGTCCAAATCTGTGACATTGCTGTCACAGATTTGGAACACATTAGGTGTTTCGGAACACCAAAAGTGTTCCAAATGGAACACTTATAGTGTTCCAAAAACAAGACGTGTGTTCCTAAAAGAACACCTCCCATCTAAGCCCATGTTAAAATATGGTGTTTCCAAGCTGAACTTCGTGTTTAGAGTGTACTTCTGGCTCAGTCTATGCCCACCTCAACAAGTGGTCAGTGATTGATATTGTTTGTTAGGAATTTATTGTCTTGGAATAACCTTTCAGTTGAACATTTGTTATGTCTGGCATAAATTTCCCTTTCTGAAAGCCTGATTTTTGGACAATTCTATCTCTCTTGAGTTTAACATTCTTGATCCTTACTTTGGGAATGCACTCTTGAAGTGATCAGATTGAGCCCAGTGACGTGATGAAAGCTCCACTTGTGACCACTTATCAAACATCAAATCTTTCTGTGCTGAGTGGAGCAGATAACTTTTGTTGACGAGCATGTCCACTTTGGGTCCTGGAATGCCGTCAATGGGTCACTACATTGTGTCCCTCAATGCTTTCTTGCAGTTTTTGATGACACCCAAAAATCTCAACATGTCTGACGACTTCTAGCCACTGGGATAAGTCGAACCAGGAAAACAACTAGGCAGATAAGCTGGAAAGGGCGTTAGATCGGCTCCAAATCTAGAGACTGTCGAAAGTTGTTCCAAACCTGCACTCATCCTGTCAAGCCTGTTGTCTGATGGAAAGATGTTGGATTGGAACATCAAGAATCAGCCTACTCTTCAAAGGCAAAAGTTAAGTAGAAATGGACAAATTACCTTCTTAAAATCATTTATGTTCCCTCAGAACATAACCAAATTGGTTTGGGAGTTCGTTCCATCGATGAACTTTCCATAGGTGAAACACCAAGAAATGATGTACAACATGTTCGTGTTATCCTAACGACTTATCTTGATTGTAAATTCAGACTTTTGCGAAACTTGTGATTTCCCGAAATCAGTGTTGTAAATAGAAAGTATGTAAATACAGTGATTATTCAATCTTGAATCAAAATCAAATGTTTTAATCCAATTGATTAAAGAAAGCACAAGAGAACCTCGTCATTCAAGACGCAACGAAAAAACACCGGAGTGGAATTGAAATGTAGAGCTGTAAAAGGCGAACATAACCTAATGGATGGAGCTCCCAAAGAATGCGTAAAGTCATGCTTTCAGCAGATTTATAGAAATTGGGGTTTTAAAAATTTTTGCGGGTAAGGAATTCCAGTCAGGAATCGTTCTCTGAAGAAAAGAAAATTTCTCCACATTAGACCTGGGGCATGAAAGAGTTCTTATTTTGAATTAGTGGTCATGCCGAGAAATGAATGTAGCATATAATGGAGAGGGAAGTGAAGGAACCCTCTTCCCGGTGTAGTCTGTGGTGAAATGGTTGCCGCTATGGCATTCATGTTTCAGCTGCTGCACAGCAGGTTTGCACAGAAAGCACCACGCTGAAATTTTTGGAACCAT